>ML784231.1:312084-340718 GCA_009831015.1 Picea engelmannii | reverse complement strand
CATATGTCCCTCAAGAAAGACAAGAAGGATAATAAATTATCACCAAAGTACTATGGCCCTTATAAGGTGTTGCAAAAGATTGGTACTATGGCATACAAATTGGAGTTACCCACATCTTCACGAGTACACCTAGTTTTCCATATTTCATGCTTAAAGGTGGTTATAGGAGAAAAGATCCCAGTTCAAACTATATTTCTAGAACTTGACGAGGAAGGAAAAATCATATTGGAGCTTGAAGCCATCACCGACACTAAAATTCGCCAGCTGAGGAATATATCCATTTCAGAGTATGTCATTAAATGGAGGAAACTACTGGCTGAAGATTCCACTTGGGAAGATGAGTCTTTTATACAGAAGCATCCAGAGTTACTCAAGCATTGCGAACAACACTTGTCTCAAGGGGAGGGGCATGTTAAGCCCTAATATTGGCTCATTACCCCTTAATTGGGGCATATTATATTAGTAATGTTATTTTATTTATGTCGACTTTGGGCCATTAGTTGTAATTATACCTCCTAGTTTCCTATATATACCAAGGAGACATTTTCATTTTGAATCATCTTGTACTTGAACATTTAAGTGGGGTAAAAGGAGGTTTCCCCCTCGAAGAGGATTATTATCTGAAATTATCTCTTTTTCAAGGCATTGAGTACTTTTTCTGGGGTTTTTCTATGCTATATTGATATTTGGTTCTTAACAAAATCTGTGGTCTATTGTTTTTTTTCATTTTCTGATGTCTTCTGTCAGTTTTTAGGCCGAGAGACCTATACCACTACATTACTTTATCTGATACATTTCCTGCAAGCATCACATACCTCACTTTGATACATGTAGAAAAAGTTAAATACCAGTTAAAAATCATCACTCAACAACCATTGATCAAGCCTGTGGGTTAATCTTGACCATTGATTCTTAAGCCCGCGAAAGAAAAATTTCACCTGCATAAGAGGTCCAAACTTAGATAAAAAATTTCTTAGCCCCTATGGATAGTTGGAATAGAACCTGGGTGGCATGGGACTCATGACTTGTAGCATAATTTTCTCTAATTTTCCCTTTTTATTATTTTCGTTTTTTAAACATTCAGAAAATAATTAAAAAAAAAATAATAACAAAATTATTTACATTATTTCACATTTATTTACAATTATTAACAAAAATTACCAAAAACTAATTACCCTAATATGATGTAAAAAATTAAGGAAAATTAAACTAATTATCCCCCATTAACAAAAAATGAAAACTACAAAGGTTAAAACCAACAAAATAATAACTATTATCCTACCCCCCACTGGACTTGAACCCATGACCTCTAAGGAAGAAACATACATTTTTAACCATTAGGCCAATTCATGTTGCTTATTTAGTTATTATATGAGAAACTATTAATACACAAAAATAAAAAATGAAATTAAATAAATAAAAATAAATTAATAAAAAATAAATTAAAAATAAAATTAATAAAATGAAAAATGTGAAGTAAACAAAAATTAAATAAAATAAAAACCATATATAAATGACGATGATGATTAACATCCATTGATACCAAATCGGTCTATCAGACCTTAAGAGAGTAAGGGATTACTTGCAATTATTTAGAATTTTGTTTCTGTGCTCGAACAACATTAAGAGACGCTTTCCAAGATCACCATAGTTTTGTTGAGTTAAAAGGTTAGGAAGGTTGGTACTTTGACATATATTTTGAAATTTATATCTAATGTGGGTATAGGATGGAAAATCTAAGAGAAAGGTTTTTTCATCTTCAACCTTCTTAGTGCCACAAAACTGACACACTCTTTCATCCCATGGCATTTTAGGAATTGACTAATGCTAATTTCACTATGGACCTCGTGAGAATTTGTTCTTATCTTAGAAATGTTTATTTTTTTCTTTACACTTGTCAAAACAAAGAGATAATTTTGATATTCTAGATTAGGGTTCATTACATCCTTATAATACCTTAATTTTCTTTTTTCCTCTAACTCTTTATCACACCACATTTTCTCCTTAAATTTTGATTTGATGATATTTTTAATAGTATCCTTACTTTGCAAAATGGTGTCTTCCATGATTCCGCAATATCTTAGCCAAGACTGGGCATCTTTATTCCATCCTCACTTGAGTTGATGGTGGTTACAAATGGATTTTGAAGAAATTTTAGGAAGCCTCGTGTGTTCCATGTTGTTTAACTTGTTCTTATACATTAGGTATCTATTCATAGCCACACTCTCAATGGGGGAAGGGCTTTCCTCTAAGAGGAGGATGGGATAGGGTGTATTTCCTTTAATGTTGAGATTATAGGTTATAAAATTATTTTGTGTTTTCTCTATCTTTCTCCAAGATTCACGAGAGATACTACATCCCTAGACTTCACATCCATAAAGAATGACATGTGTAACAAAAGTCTCAAAGAGGAGTTTCTTCTTATCCCATATCCAAAGATCAATTGATTTACAATTGTTTTCAAGCCCATAATAAGATTTCTATCCCCCAATAATCCTTTTCTCAATGCTATAATTCCAGTTGAGCTTGTGGTGAATATATTTCCATCCCCCAATAATTCCAATATATTTGTATGAAGTCACTTCCTCCAAGTTGTTGTCATATACAAAGGTATCATAAGTCATTTTATTGGATTTAATGATCACGACCTTAGTCTTTTCAGTATTAATAGTCATACCCATATTGGAGCAAAAATCCTTGAGGATTCTTAGTTGGTTTTCAAGATCACGGGGACTCCTTGCCACAAGAACGATATCACCAACATAAAGAAGAATATTGATGACTATACCAGTGAGAAGTAAAATAAAAACAAAAAAAAAATATGATAAAATAAACCGAACAAAAAAACTAAAAAATAATATAATACACCCCCTTGGAAATGAGTGCTTAGAGGACTTGTCGAGGTCATAGTTGTCAAAGTATGGAATATGAGGAGTGACAAGCTCACATCGATGATCTTACCTCGATGAGCTATCAGAGTGGATAAGTTCACATAGCTCCATCCACTCTGACGACTATCATTTTGATAGCTCATGGGAAGGGTTACTATATATATTTTTAATTTTTTTATTTTATTTCTTATATATATATATATAATTTTATTTATTTATTATTAGCATAACATTAGATCTAACCCCCCCTCTTTTTCATGTTTTTCAATATTAAAGTTCCCATAAAATATTAAAACTTCCATAAATCCCTAGAAAATAGGAAATACCTATAATATAGAAAGGCCTAGAAAATAGGACATGGGGACTACGTTTAGGTTTAGGAAAGGGGAAAATAATCAGGGTAAACTATATACAACTTAGGTTTTTGTAAAACGTAAAACAAAATGAAAAGTGAAAATAAAAAACATGAAAATTAAATTAAAATTCGGAATTTGATTTGTTATTCATTTGATTTGATTTGTTTTATTTTTTTATTTTATTTGTTGTATTTATGAGAAAATATGTACATGTTAAATTGTAAAAAAAAAGGTTAGTTCATTAATCATACATGGTTAACAAAAATAATTA
This sequence comes from Picea engelmannii, assembly GCA_009831015.1. Lineage (NCBI taxonomy): Eukaryota > Viridiplantae > Streptophyta > Pinopsida > Pinales > Pinaceae > Picea > Picea engelmannii. The sequence continues at coordinate 337,200 of ML784231.1, read as the reverse complement.
AAAATACATTAAATAAAGTACATAAAATATAAATATTTACAAAATAATAAAATAAAATAAAATAAAAACAAAAATAAATTAAAGTTGAAACAAAAATAAAATAACATAAAATATATACACATAATTAAAATAAAATATTTACAAAAATTAATTAAATAATATAAAGTAAAATAATTACAAATTAGGAAAAATTAGAGTAATTTAGACAAGTCGAGGTTCCATGTCCCCTAGGTTCCAATGGTCAGGGTTCTATGCCTATGGACCAAAATTCAAAAAAAGACATATAGGATAAGATTCATGAAACCAGATGCTATGGAGAAGAGAGAGGGTGGATGCAATCGAGGATGTGGCGATTCAAATGAAATGAAGGGAAATCGATGAAGGAGAAAGGACGATGCTTCATGCGATGATTTAACATTGCAAGTAACGAAAATAAGAAAAATAGAGGATCAATGATAACCTAGCGTATGAAACATGACACTCCACTCAATATGTGAATCTTAGAGGGAGGATGAGTTCATATCTCAAGGAGTGGGAGTGCCACCAAGTCTAGGAAAAGGTCCTTACGTCGGAGATTATGGGTGAATGTGACGGATAACTAATAAGCATTAGGAGAGAACTTGACAAGGACTCATAATCAAGCATGGTAATGGGATTTTGGCATGGGCTTGGAGAGAGGTAATACCAAGAGAGGACCCAGTGTAAATTAATTTGACGAGGTTCAAGGATAGACTTGTAGGAAAGGTGGGTCTGATAGCCTTTGGGGGATTTGGACCTAGAGACAACTGCATGTAAAGGTAATCAAATTCCCATCAAGGAGAATCCTAGGAAGAATCAAGGTCAAGGTAGGAATAAAGGATCGACATATTTCCCCACATGCCTCTTAAGGATGAAGCAGCCATGCGAATGCAATGCCCCTGCAAACCTGGTCCTACAAAACAACAAGAATGACATCGACCATGCGACCAAAAAAATATTGTTGGTTGTGGAGCCTGATTATATTCCTGATTCATAGGTATTTTTTTTCAATCGCGTTTATACCCCATGAAGACTTTACAACCCAGAATAATGTACACTCATCCACGTGGGGAATTTAAGAGGGGGGTTACCCCCTCTGTGGGGTCCGGGGGCAAGCGGGCCCTGACGAGGGTTCGGGGGCGAAGCCACGGAAGGAAAAATTTCCTTGTAAATGTGTATTGTAATTTCATTGTAAATCTGGACCATTCATTATAAGGTCGAAGATCTAACGGTAGAAGTTATGTTAGGGTTTTTTTCCCTAGAAGGAAACCCTATTTTATGAGGGAAATGTATTGCGGCTATGCATTATCAGGAATATTGTATTTTGAGATAGGATACTGTGAGAGAAAGAAGAGGAAGTTACAATGGGTTTGTTGTAGGTTGTATCCCTTCATTTGTTGGATAATAATAAAGGAAGGACTTGAAAATTTCTCTGGTGGACGTAGCCCACATTGGGTGAACCACGTATATCTGTGTCTCTATTGTATTGTGTATCTTCTGTGTTTTATTTCCACATTTATTTTATTTTATTGCTCCGTGATCCTATTTTCCTAACAACTAGTATCATAGAGAAAGGTAACTCGCAGGAAAAGAGGGTTCCTAGTTCGAGTGGGAGCAATGGCGGAAGATGAAAAGTTTAGGGTCGATAAATTTAACATCCAAAAATACCAGTTGTGGAAGATGAAGATGGAAGATTATTTATATCAGAAGGATCTATTCCTACCATTGGGTGGAATAGAAAAAAAGCCGACAACCATGAAGGATGAAGAATGGGAGGTTCTTAAAAGAAAGGCAGTAGGAACGATACGATTGAGCCTGGCAACGTCAGTGGCTTTCAATATTTCGAAAGAAAAGACAACGAAGGAGATGATGGATGCATTGACTAAACTATATGAAAAACCCTCATTGTCCAATAAGGTATTTCTAATGAAGAGATTATTTAATATAAAGATGTCAAAAGGTGGGTCTGTTGTAGATCATTTAAATGGATTTAATACGGTTACTAATCAACTAAGTTCTGTAAAAGTGGACTTTGATGATGAGGTTGGGGCTCCTCTAATCTTGTTCTCATTGCTAGAAATATGGAATGGCTTGGTCATGGCTGTAAGTAACTCTGTCTCTGGTTCAAATACTTCAAAATTTGATGATGTTGGTGTTATCCTTAGTGAGGAAATGTGACAGAAAATAATAGGCGAGACATCAAGTAATGCGTTGAACATGGAGAATAGGGGAAGACAAAAGGATAGAGGAAAGGGCTCAGGAAAATGTGAGAATTATAGGAAGGGAAGATCCAAATCCATATTTGGAAAGATAGAGTGATGGAATTGTGGGAAGAAAGGACATGTGAAGAAAGACTACAGAGCTCCAAAGAAACAAAGAGATGGACAACAAGAAAAAAATTAGAAATCAAATGTAACATGTGATGTGTTACAAGATGCTTTGATTCTTTTTTTAGATAATATTTATGAGTCTTGGGCAGTATATTCAGAGGCTTCATTTCATGCCACACCCCATAAGAAACATTTCTAGATTATGTTCAAGGTGATTTTGGACAAGTTCATTTGGGTGATGATGCACCATGAAAAATTGTTGGAATGTGGAAGGTAAAAATAAAGCAAAGAAATGGAAACCAATGGTTGTTGAAAGAGGTAATACATGTTCCAGATCTAAGAAAAAATAGAATTTCAATAGGGTATTGGAAAGTGAAGGTTGTATATCCATATTTACAGATAAGGTGTGGAAGGTCACCAAAGAATCATTGGTGATATCAAAAGGGGAGAAGGTAGGTACATTGTATTTATGTACTGGTAATACTGACTCTTCTATCTCTTTAGATTCTACAGGATTGGATACAACACTGTGGCATCATAGGCTTGGAAACATGAGTGATAAGGGGATGCAGATACTTCACAAAATAAATTTGTTGCTAGATCTTAAACACATTGATTTGGATTTCTGTGAGCATTGTGTTTATGGAAAACATAAGAGAGTCAGATTTCTCAAAGTCAGAAAAGAAAAGAAGAGTGAAAGGTTAGAGCTTGTGCATACATATGTATGGGGACCAGCTCAGGTATCATGTCTTGATGGATCTCGTTATTATGTTACTTTTATTGATGATGAAACTAAAAAAAACTTGGGTTTATTGCATTCGACAAAAATATGATATTTTTGATACTTTTAAGAAATGGAAAGCTTTGGTTGAGAATGAGACAGGAAAAAGGTTGAAGTGTCTTAGATCAGACAATGGAGGGGAATATTGCAACAAGGAGTTTGATGATTATTTTTCATACCATGGGATTCGTAGAGAGAAGACAGTTCCGAGAACACCACAAGAAAATGGTGTGTCAGAAAGGATGAACATGACAATCATGGAGTGTGAAAGGAGTATGAGATTTCATGTTGGTTTTCCCTTATAGTTCTGGGTAGATGTTGTAGATACTATTGTTTACTTAATAAACATAGGACCTTCAAGCTCTTTGGATGGTAGACATATGATGCAGACCTCCCTCTCTCCACGGGGCTACGTGACCTCCCAGTTAAGGATCTTCAATTCACTGAGGCAAATCATCTCTTTGGGCCTCTCCTAGACCTTGGATTTAATTCACACAGGCCCCCTTTGGTTACCCACGTAGGTTCGATTATCCCACACACGCTTTCTCTTGCGCTCCTGGTAACATTGAGTGGCGAGCACTAGCTCCTCTGCTAGGCCCTTATTCCTTATGACCACGAGCTATAACCTCTAACTCATCCCCTTCATGACTTTGGGCTTCAGCTGTTTTGAGTGTAGTTGACTCTCAATTCCCCGAACTCAGGACCGACGAAATGACCCTGGACAGGATCTACAAACCACGCTTCTCCAAAAACCAATGATTGTGATTCACTTCGGGACTCCGACTTCAGGAGTTATGAGTGTTCCAAAAACATTTTCCCCCAAAGTTCTTTGTACTTGGAGCTATGGATCGAGTGCCATGTTCTCACCTCGATCAATGGTTAAGATGCATCCTTTGTTTCCTCTTTAGATGACTCCCAATCAATGCTCCTCTTCTCTCTTTCTCCCAGAATGTCAATCCTCCGGAGTAAATATCCACTCTCCACGTGTCCTTCCATTTATAAATGAATCCTGTTGACTTCGGCCTTCGGGACTTATGACCTTCAAGAATTTACTCTTCAATTTCCCCGAAGTGTCATATCACCAAAGCGATAGATCTGACGCCACGTGTTCAAACAACAGACGCCTAGGATGGTTCCTTACCTCTAGAGCTTCAGACAACTTCAAGTCAATGAATCCACTTCCTCCTCTCCTTTTTTGAAGTGCAGACCTCTAGATTCCATGATCTGATGACATGTGTCCTTCTCAGATTGACGACCACGATTGACTCTGGCTATTCTTCCTTTAGGAATTGTTTTTCCTCCACACAAAATTTTCTTCAAAGTGCTCTTCTTCCGAAGTACGTGAATCTTTTCCATGTGTCCTTCCCAGATCCAATGGTCTAGATCTCTTCGACCTTCATGAATTTGGAAGGAATCTCCTTTTTCTCCATGTGATGCAGGAGCATCTCCCACATCAAGTACGAGCCAGTGCGGAAGACAATGGACAACTGGACGAGCGCCATCACAAATTTTGAAATCACCTTGGAAGTTGTTGTGCGATCTTAAATGAGCCATTAAGATGAAGCGCACTTGTATATTGTAATCAGACCTTGAGCCTTTAGCTCTCGTCCTTAGTAGGTAGACGACATTTAAGGTAGTTAATGCAAGTAGGTAGAATTGAATGTGTAGATTAGACAGTTTTAGAGCGCAAGAGGGAAACGAGATATAGACACCCTCATTCTGCATTTGTAACATTATCAGAGGAAGAAGAGCAAGACCATGCAGAGAGCTATGTAAGAACACCCATGTACAAATAATTGAATTAATAGAAGAGATTGATTCAAATTCATGGTTTTGTGTTTGTTCTCTGTTTATTGATGCTGAATGATATGCTCATGAATGTTTGCTTCCTGTTATACATTTGCTTTATATGTTGTGTATATGATTTCATGTTTGATTTTGAAGTCTGAAGGGAAGAAGGAATGAGTTTCAATTGTTTCTCTATCTGAGCTAGAGTTCCTGCAAGGAGTGCAGTCGAAGTGTCCGCAAGGAGTGCGTTGACAAAGGGCTCAGGTAGTTTAACTTTTGTTTTCATTCACCTAGTAGTGCAGTTGGGCACAGGAGATGTGCAAGGAGTGCACAGGCCGAGTGAAGTTCAAGGTTGCGAACCTGAGTGAGAGTTGAAAGACTGTTGCCGCAGGTGTGCGCAGAGTCGAAAGGATTTAAACACTTAGACGTGTTTGAAAGTTGCTGCAAGGAGTGCGTGCAAGGGTCTTTTATCAAAGATCAAAAGGGATAGGCCTTCAAATTTGTTGAAGGACAGCGCAGAGAAGATGCGACGTAAAGTTTGTAAGAGGTGTCGCAAGTTGTGCACAGGTGGACGAGTTCCGTGGAGGAACACTTAGTTATTTTGTAGATTTCATCAGAAGGAACGGACGGTTGGAATTCTCCGAGGGGAATTCACGAACTCTCGAGAGCCGTTAGATCTCACGGAGAAGAAGGGGAGCTACGTGAGTATTCCCAACAAGATCAAAGCTCAGGAGGGGCAGATCCTTTGATCTGAGTCACAAGGACTGTCGGATTTGCACGTGGAATCGTGTATCGGGGTTTCATGGGTTGAAGTCCCGTGGTTATAGCAGCAGGAATTGAGAAATCGTGAAACACGATATCCCGATCGCCAAAGGAACTGTGTGGGGCCACAAGGGTCAATAAGGGGATAGGTGGCATAATATATCGGGGTTTCGCAGCGAGAAGTTCCGAAACCATTACCTCAGGATTCACGATACTGCGAAATCCGAAGTGCCAATAGGGTGAAGTGACGTGAAGGGTCGAACTCACACGTGTGTCAGAGTTTCTCCATATTGAGGTTCGGGAGTTAGGGATACGAGTGGTTCAACATCGCGAGTGCCAAATTCACGATAGAAGAAAACCCCGATAGAAAAAGGTCAGTGTTGACTATTGTCGGCATTCGGGGATTCGAAAGTCCGATTCTTGACCACTGACCTCGCAAAGTCGTGAAGTCCGATCCCCCAATAAGTAAAGAGAGGGGATAGCGCGAAGAGTTCTGTGGGTGCATATTTCTTGATAGGGAAATAGAGGAACGTTAAAGTTCTTCGGGTCGAGTGGAAAGAGAAGATCCTATGAGCGGGCATGCTTGCGAGCGCGACTGCGTCAGTTTGGTATCAGAGCACAAAAAGATTCTTTGCTTTCTGTAGCAGAGAAAGAGAATTCACCATGCCACCAAGAAGAGATAGACAGTCACTTGATCCAGAGGATAGGGAAATGCCACGAAGAAGAGGCAGGCAGATGACTGATCCAGTTATGGAGAGACAAATGCATGATCTACGAGCTAGACTCGAAGACATGGAGACAACGCAAAGACGCACAATCAATGCTGGGGATCTGAGTGATTATGAAAGTGAAGCTGAAGCTGAACGTGAAGAAGAAGTTGCAGCTGAAGATGCATCAAGCGAATGTTTGATCAAAGCTATTGCCAGGATGGGTGCAAGAGAAAAGATGGACATTCCAGTTTATGAGGGAAACTTGGATGCAGAGGAGATTCTAGACTGGATTAGAGCCCTAGACACATACTTCGACTATGAATATGTCGAAGAAGACAAGAAAGTCAAGCATGTTGTCACAAGATTGAAGGGACATGAAACATTGTGGTGGGATGAACTACAAGCTGACATACACTGCAAGGGCAAGCAAAAGATCAAAAGCTGGAATCGAATGATTACGAAGATGAAGGCGAAATTCATCCCAAGAGATTATCAAATTACTCTATTCAGGAGGATGCAGAACTTGAGATAGAAGCTGATGATAGTGAAGGAATACACTGAGGAATTCTATAAACTGAACATCAGGGCAGGTCATCGGGAGAGTGATGATGACAAAGTTGCTAGATATATGAATGGCCTGAGATACAATATCCAGGATGAGATGAGCATGGTAACCATTCGAACGGTGGAAGACGCTTATCAGATGGCTCTGAAAGCTGAAGAGAAGCTGAGCTGAAAGAAAATTCAGAGGGGCCGAGGCAGAAGTCAGCCAAGAGGCAAATCAGTTGCCCAAGACAAATACCAGAAGCCCAAGGAGGACTGGAAGAAACCTCAGACATGAACCGAGAGAGGTGGAACCTCACAGAGAGGGCCATATGTTGAGCAGAGAGGACAACATACTGAGTAGAGAGGAGATTATGCTGACAATAATACTTTTCCTCGTACTAGAGGTAGAGGAAGAGGAAGAGGTGGAGTAATCACATGCTTCACATGTGGAAAGAACGGGCACAAGTCTTACGAGTGTCTAGAGAAAAAGAAGGACATTGGAGAAGCTCACATCGTTGAGGCACAGAGGCGGGATGTTGAGGAAGAAGACGTTGAGGGTGAAAGATCACTCATGATGCGAAAAGTCCTTTTGACACCCGAGAAAGAGGTGGAGAGTTCAGTCCAAAGGACCAGATTTTTTCAGGACTACTTGCAAGACCAAGGACAGGGTATGCAAGGTCATTGTAGATAGTGGTAGCATAGATAATCTCATTTCTACAGAGATGGTAGAGAAGCTGGAGCTGGAGATGACTAATCATCCAAGCCCATACAGAGTTTCATGGCTACAAAAAGGACACCAGGTAACTGTCACTAAACAATGCTTGGTTGAATTCAAGATAGGAGGATATAATGATAAGATCTTATGTGATGTCATTCCTATGGATGTTTGTCATCTATTGTTGGGTAGACCATGGAAATATGATAGGAATGTGATTCATGATGGGAAAATGAACACATACACCTTGGAGAAGAATGGGAGGACACACATGTTGCTTGCGATTAAGGATAAAGAGGTGAAGCTGGAAGTAAGCAACACTGTACTTCTCATGAGTGGGAAGGAACTTCTTATAGAGGTTAAGAAGAAGGAGGATCCACAGTTCATTGTGGTAAGAAAACCGAAGATTGTTTTGACTAGCATGAGAGTGGATGATTTACCAGAGGAGATTCAAGGACTGCTGGAAGAGTTCGCTGATATAGTAGTGGACAAATTACCTCGTTCGTTGCCACCAATTAGAAGTGTGAGTCATCATATTGATCTCATACCAGGAGCCAGTTTACCAAACAAAGCCACGTACAGGTTGACGCCACAAGAGAATGAAGAGGTTAAAAGGAAAGTCCAGGAGTTATTGGACAAAGGATTGGTCAGGGAAAGCTTGAGTCCGTGTGCTATTTTAACAGTACTCAGTCCGAAGAAAGATGGAGGCTGGAGGATGTGTACTGACTCAAGGGCGATCAATAAGATAACCATCAGGTACAGATTTCCATTACCGAGGATGGATGATCTGAAGGATTTCTTAAGTGGAGCAAAATATTTTTCAAAGATTGATTTGAAAAGCGGTTATCACCAGATTCACATGAGAGAAGGTGATGAATGGAAGACAACCTTCAAAACCAACGAGGGGTTGTATGAATGGCTTGTTATGCCATTTGGATTAACAAATGCACCAAGTACCTTCATGATATTGATGAACGAAGTCCTGAAGGAGTTCATCGGGAAATTTGTCATTGTGTATTTGGATGACATACTAGTTTACAGTAAGACAGTGGCAGAGCATCTGAAGCATTTGGCTATAGTGATGCAGAAACTACAGCAGGAGAAGCTGTTAATAAATATGAAGAAGTCCTCTTTCATGAAGACATAACTCATTTACTTAGGGTTTGTTATTTCAGCAAATGAGTTGAGGATGGATCCAGATAAGGTGGAGGTAATAAAAAAATTGCCATCATCGAAGAATGTATTCGAGGTGAGAAGTTTTCATGGATTGGCTAGTTTCTACCGAAAGTTCATTAGAAATTTCAGTGGAATTAGCGCAGCGATGATGGATACAGTGAAGAAGAGGCATAAATTTTTTCACTGGAAAGTAGAGGCTGAAAAGAGTTTCAATCTATTGAAGAGGAAGATTACAGAACAACCAGTTTTGGTGTTGCCGGATTTCCAGAAGACATTTCAGGTGAAATGTGATGCAAGTGGATTCGCCATAGGGGCAGTCTTGAGTCAGGAAGACAGGCCGATAGCATATTTCAACGAGAAGCTGAATGAAGCGAAATTGAAGTAGTCCACATATGATAATGAGTTTTATGCTATTATCCAGGCATTGAAGAAATGGAGGCATTACTTGATCCCGAAAGAGTTTGTCTTTTACAGTGACAATCATGCATTGCAGTTTGTGACTCAACAGGAGAAGTTGAAGCAGAAACATGTCAAATGGGTTGAGTATATGCAAAATTTCACTTTTGTGATAAAACATATTTCTGGTACTGCTAACAAAGTTGCTGATGCTTTGAGCAGGAAGTGTTTGCTGTTGCAGGAGTTCAGAGTCAAAACGCTGGGTTTTTATGATCTCAGGAACATGTACGCTGATGATCAGGATTTCAAGGAGGTGTATGAAGCAGCTGAGAATCCAGTTCTCAGAGACAGAAGCCAATGGGTTGAATACATGATCTAGGAAGGATTGATGTTTAAGGGAAATCAATTGTGTATTCCGAAATGCTCCATGAGGGAGAATATGCTGAAGGAGAAACACAGTGGAGGATTAGCAAGACACTTTGGTCACGACAAGACGTTCGCGAAGTTGAACGAATCATATTTTTGGCCGAGAATGCAATAGGATGTCAAGAGATTTGTAGACAGGTGTAGAATTTGCCAGCATTCGAAGGGAAGGAGACATAATGCAGGGTTTTATCAACCATTGCCCATACCAGAGAGGCCGTGGGATGCAATTAGCATGGATTTTGTATTGGGTTTTCCAAGAACACAAAGAGGTGTTGACTCAATCTTTGTGGTGGTGGATAGATTTTCCAAAATGGCACACTTCATTCCATGTCAGAAAACTAGTGACGCGACTCACATCGCGAACCTATTTTTCAAGGAGGTCATTCGACTTCATGGTTTGCCGAAGAGTATAGTTTCAGATCGAGATACTAAGTTCATAGGGCATTTTTGCAGGACCTTATGGAAGAAGTTGGTAACTAACTTGTTGTTTAGTTCAGCTTATCATCCTCAGATGGATGGACAAACAGAAGTGGTCAACAGAATTCTGGGAGATTTGCTGAGAAGCTTGGTGACAGAGCACCACAGCCAGTGTGACATCATATTACCACAGGCATAGTTTGATTATAATGATTCAGTGAATAGGAGCATAGGGAAAAGTCCATTTCAGGTTGTCTATGGCATGCAACCGAGAGGAATTTCTAAACTGAGAGATTCAGAACAGACTGCGACTAGGAGCGCTAGTGCAGAAGAATTTGTGGAGGCGATGAAAGAACTTCACAGCCAGGTGAAGGAGCGACTGCAGAATTCAAGCCAGGAATATAAACACAGAGAAGATCAAGACAGAAGACAACTTCAGTTTGAGGTTGGTGATCTAGTTCTAGCACATTTGAGGAAGGAAATGCTCCCGAGGGGAACATACAATAAGTTGAAGATGAAGAAAATCGGGCCATGTAGGGTCTTGAAGAAATATGGGGCAAACGCGTACGAGATTGAATTACCCGATGGGATCGGAATTTCTCCAATATTTAATATCTTCGATTTGTACCCATATAAGGCTGAAGAAGTAGAGACTGGAAATGAATAGCCAGTGATCCAGTGGACAAAGCAGATGCCAGTTGCAGAGAAGCCACAGATGGAGTGCATACTAGACAAGAAAGTGAGCAAGAGGACCAGGCGGAAAGAATACTTTGAGTATCTAGTCAAGTGGAAGAATCATCCAGTTGAAGATGCCAACTAGGAGAACGAAGCAGAAATATAGAGGCATGGACAGACCGTGCAGGAGCTCATGGACAGGAGCCCATGAAAAGTTTCAAGCGAGGGAGTATGATGCAGGAGCATCTCCCACATCAAGTGAGCCAGCGTGGAAGACAATGGACAACTGGACGAGCGCCAACACAAATTTTGAAATCACCTTGGAATTTGTTGCACGATATTAAATGAGCCATTAAGATGAAACACACTTGTATATTGTAATCATACCTTGATCCTTTAGCTCTCGTCCTTAGTAGGTAGACGACATTTAAGGTAGTTAATGCAAGTAGGTAGAATTGAATGTGTAGATTAGACAGTTTTAGAGCGCAAGAGGGAAACGGGATATAGACACCCTCATTCTACATTTGTAACATTATCAGAGGAAGAAGAGCAAGAGCATGCAGAGAGATGTGTAAGAACACCCATGTACAGATACTTGAATTAATAGAAGAGATTGATTCAAATTCATGGTTTTGTGTTTGTTCTCTGTGTATTGATGCTGAATGATATGCTCATGATTGTTTGCTTCCCGTTATACATTTTCTTTATATGCTGTGTATATGATTTCATGTTTGAGTTTGAAGTCTGAAGGGAAGAAGGAATGAGTTTCAATTGTTTCTCTATCTGAGCTAGAGTTCTTGCAAGGAGTGCAGTCGAAGTGTCCGCAAGGAGTGCATTGACAAAGGGCTCAGGTAGTTTAACTTTTGTTTTCATTCACCTAGTAGTGCAGTTGGGCACAGGAGCCATGCAAGGAGTGCATAGGCCGAGTGAAGTTCAGGGTTGCGAACCTGAGCGAGAGTTGAAATACTTTTTCTGCAGGTGTGCGCAGAGTCGAAAGGATTTAAACACTTAGAGGTGTTTGAAAGTTGCTGCAAGGAGTGCGTGCAAGGGTCTTTTATCAAATCTAAGAAGGGATAGGCCTTTGAATTTGTTGAAGGATAGCGTAGAAAATATGCGACTTAAAGTTCATAAGAGGCGTCACAATTTGTGCGCAGGTGGACGAGTTCCGCGGAGGAACACTTAGTTATTTCATAGATTTCATCAGAAGGAACGGACAGTTGGAATTCTTCGAGGGGAATTCGCGAACTCCCGAGAGCCATTAGATCTCACGGAGAAGCAGGGGAGCTATGTGAGTATTCCCAACAATATCAAAGCTTAGGAGGGGCAGAGCCGTTGATCCGAGTCACAAGGAATGTCGGATTTGCACGTGGAATCGTGTATCGAAGTTTCATGGGTTGAAGTCCCGTGGTTATAGCAGTAGGAATCGAGAAATCGTGAAACGTGATATCCCGATAGCCAAAGGAACTGTGTGGGGCCACAAGGGTCAATCAGAGGATAGGTGGCATAATATATCAGGGTTTCGCAGCGAGAAGTCCGAAACCATTACCTCAGGATTCGCGATACCGCGAAATCTGAAGTGTCGATAGGGTGAAGTGATGTGAAGGGTCGAACTCGAGCGTGCATTGGAGTTTCACCATATCGGGGTTTGGGAGTCGGGGATATGAGTGGTTCAACATCACAAGTGCCGAATTCGTGATAGAAGAAAACCCTGATAGAAAAAGGTCAGCGTTGACTATTGTCGGCATTCGGGGATTCGAGAGTCCGATTCTCGACCACTGACCTCACGAAGTCGTGAAGTCCGATCCCCCGATAAGTAAAGAGATGGGATCGCGCGAAGATTTCTGTGGGTGTAGATTTCCCGATAGGGAAATAGAGGAACGTTAAAGTTCTTCGGGCCGAGTGGAAAGAGAAGATCCTGTGAGCGGGCGTGCTTGCGAGCGTGACTGTGTCACCATGAAAATCTCTTAGACTCTCTGATCTGCTGCCATGTATCCTCCTTGATACTGACGACTTTGATTTACTTCGCTTCTTCGGGACTTCGGTGATCTCGCTCCTTGAACACTTCCAAACCTTCGAATACACGAAGTGCTGAAGGACTCTAAGACTATCCTTCGTGCAACTTTCCCAGATCTCATGGTATAGAAAGATCCTGATTCCTCCGAATGGATCTTGCTCATTGATTGGGAAATTTTCAGTGGGCTCCTCCCTACTGAAGAATTTCCATCCACTATATCTTTTGAGCTTGTTCCTCCTTGAAATCTTAAGTTTCTCTTGGAATTTTTGTTCTCACACACTCCTTGCAACAGTCAAGATGGCTTCTTTGATAGTTAGCCAAATATCGACTCTATGCACACCTTGCAACATGTTTCTTTCAACTTAACCCATTTTGTGGGTGACTATGCACTCCTTGCAACAATTTTTACACGACTCAATTGTTCTTGTTGAACAATATGATGTTGAGTGTGTTCCTATGCACACCCTACGTGGTCCTCTGTACTCTTTTGCAAATAAAGCTTTAAGTTATCTCCTGTGAGATTTTGAGTCAAAATAGACTCCGTCGACGCATGCCTTGTAGACACTATGCACTCCTTGCATGAGCTCTTATAAGAGAAACGATTGAAACTTATCTAATCCTCATAGATTCATACATTCAACCATGTAATACATTCATAAAATAAGAACAATTAATAACAAAGAATACAATTAAACAGAAAGCCTACCATTCATTCAGATAGACACAGTGACAACAATACCAAACATTTTGGATCAACGATTCTCTGTTATATTCATTCAAATGGAATATACATGGGCTCATACAACTTTATTAAGCTTCAATAACCTCAACAATAACAACTTCAATAACTTTCAACAACCTCATTTGGGCATACATACATATATTTATACAAAAAGGCTCATAGAGCTTTTCCCTCTAACTACCTTAGTGCTATCCTATCGATGTAAAAGATTTAAATCACTAAGTCTTATTACAATAAATGATCGGTACAGACAGATAAGAGAAAATGCTTCAGATTTGTACTACTATTAACTACAATAAAAGAAAATACAATCTCCATTGATCTCACACGATGGTTCAACCTCTTATCATTTAAGAACTTCTTTAATTACAATATTTTTGAGATATTTTCGTGGCATGCCATCTTTAAAATTCAAAATCACTTCAAAATGTGCACTAGGGCATTGAGTTGTCCTCCACTTTCATGATGATGATGATGCTCCTGCATCATACTCCTTTGGACAAAAATTCATGGACTCCTGTCCATGAGCTCCTGCACTGACTTTCCATGCTTCTGAATATCTGCTTCATTTACCCAATTGGAATCTTCTATTGGGTGTCCTTTCCACTTTACCAAATACTCAAAATAAGTCTTCCTCCTGGTCTTTTTACCAATCCTCTAATCTATGATCTCCTCCATCTATGGCTTTTCTGCTATAGGCGTATGCTTTTCCCACTGGATCTCTTTCTGATCTTCTGATCCTCTGGTTTCATTTTCCCTGTAAGGGTACAGGTATGAAATGTTGAATATGGGATATATTCCCACATCCTCTGACAACTCTATCTCATAAGCATTGACATCAAATTTCCTTAGGATCTTGCACGATCCTATCTTCTTCAACTTTAGTTTATCATATGTTCCCCTTGGGAACCTTTACTTCCTGAGATGTGTCAAAAATGTATCTCCCACTTCAAATTTAAGTTCTCTCCTATGATGATCAACTTTGTGTTTATATTCTATGCTATTGTTTTGCAACTTCTCTTTGATCTAATTATGAAGCTTCTGCATTTCTGCAGCGAAGTCTTTTTCTCTAGCGCTTCTGAATTCACTCTGCTCCAAATCTCTCAACTCCGATACTCCTCTTGGATTTACTCCATATACTATATGGAATGGACTCTTTCCTATACTCTTGTTTGGTGAGTCATTGTATGCAAATTATTCTTGTGACAGAATCTGATCCCATTGGCTATGATGTTCAGTGACCTGACTCCTCATCAAATTTCGTAAACTCGGATTTACCACCTCAGTCTGTCCATCTGTTTGTGGGTGATATGATGAATTGAAGGAAAGTTTCGTCCCCAGTTTCTTCCACAATGTACTCCAAAAATGACTAACAAATTTAGTGTCTCTATCTGAGACAATACTCTTGAGAAACCCATGAAGTCTCACAACTTCCCTGAAAAACCGATTTGCAATGTGTGTTGCATCATTAGTTTTCTGGCATGGGATAAAGTGTTCCATCTTTGAGAATCTATCAACTACAACAAATATGGAATCACTTCCTCTTTGTGTTCTTGGCAATCCCAACACGAAATCCATGCTTATTGCATGCCAAGGCCTATTTGGAATAGGCAACGGTTGATATAACCCAGTGTTATGTCTCTTTCCTTTTGCATATTGGAAAATATTACATCTATTTACAAATTTCTTCACGTCTTCCCTCATACCTGACCAATAGTATGAGTTGTTCAATTGTGAAAATGTTTTGTCATGGCCAAAATGCCCTGCTAGACCTCCACTATGTTTTTCCTTCAGCAGATTATCTCTCATCGAGCACTTTGGTATGCACAACTGACTACCTTTAAACAACAATCCATCTTGAGTCATATACTTTTTCCACTGAATGTTTTCTCTAAGCACATGATTTTCACATGCTTCATACACCTCTTTAGAATATGGATCATCACAATACATTTCCTTAAGGTGTTCGAACCCTAAGGTTTTCACTCGAAATTCCTACAAAATCAGTCATATCCTACTCAATGCATCAACAACTTTGTTAGCATTACCAGAAATATGTTTAATGAAAAAAGTGAAATTTTGCATAAACTCTATCCACTTAGCATGTCTTTGATTTAACTTCTCCTGTTTGGTTATGAATTGTAAATTCTGATTATCGTTGTACAAAACAAATTATTTTGGAACAAGGTAGTGCCTCCATTTCTTTAAGGCTTGAATTACTACATAATTTCTTTTATCATATGTGGAGTACTTCCTCTTGGTGTCATTCATCTTCTCATGGAAATATGCAACAATTTTATTGTCCTGGCTCAAGACTTCTCCAATTGCTACTCCACTAGCATCACATCGTACTTGAAACATCTTCCCGGAATATGGAAAGACAAGAATTGATTGTTCTGTTATCTTCTCCTTTAATACCCTGAAACTTTTCTCATCTTCTTCTGTCCACTTAAAAGACTTGTGTCTCTTCTTCACCGTATCTAATATTGGTGTACAAATTCCACTGAAATTTCTAATGAACTTCCAATAGAAACTTGCTAATCCATGGAAGCTTCTCACCTCGAATATGATCCTTGGTGATGGCCATTCTCTGATTTCTTTCACCTTCTATGGATCCATCTTCAATTCATTTGAAGAGATAAAAAAACCCAAGTAAATGGGTTATGTCTTCATAAAAGAGGATTTCTTCATATTTATCAGCAACTTCTCCCATTGCGATCTTCTCATTACTAATGTTAAATGCCTCAAATGATCTTTTTCAGTTTTACTGAAGACTAATATATCATCCAGATATACATTCACAAACTTACCAATAAAATATTTTAATACCTCATTCATCAACCTCATAAAAGTACTTGGAGCGTTTTTCAAGACAAATGGAATAAAAATCCACTCATACAACCCTTTGTTCTTTTTGAAGGTTGTTTTCCACTCATCACCTTCTCTCACTCTTATTTGGTGATATCCACTTTTCATATCTATCTTTAAAAAATAATTTTCTTTGCTCAAAAAATCCATTAAGTCGTCCATCCTGGGCAAAGGAAATCTGTACCTGATGGTCATTTTGTTTATGTCTCTTGAGTCTCTACAAATTCTCCATTCTCCATCTTTTTTCAGACTCAACACAGTTGGTACTGCACATGGACTCAAACTTTCTCTGACTAAACCCTTGTCCATCAAATCCTGGACTTGTTTCTTTACCTCCTCATTCTCTCGAGGTGTCAATATGTATGCTTCTTTGTTCAGTAAAATCACTCTTGGTATGAGATCAATGTGATGGCTAATACTCCTGATAGGTGGCAACGAGAGAGGTAACTCATCCACTACTATGTCAACAAAATTTTCTAATAACTCCTGAATTTATTAGAAAAATAATCCATAGAAGTACTTGTAAGGATGACTCTGGGCTTCCTCATCACAACAAATTGCATCTCCTGTTCCTTCTTGACATCACTTAGGAGTTCCTTCCCACTCATGATAAGTATACTTGTGTTGGATTCTTCCTTCACTTTCTTATCCTCTATTGGTAGTAGCATGTGTGTTCTACCATTTTTCTCCAAGGTATAAGTATTTTTTCTCCCATCATGAATGATAATTCTATCAAACTTCCATAGTGTGCCCAAAATGACATGAAATACATCCATGGGAATCACATCGCACAAAATCTCACCTATATATCCTCATATCTTAAATTCAACTTGGCATTGTTTAGTTACCATTACCCGGTGTCCTTTCTGCAACCATGAGACTCTATACAGACTCGGATGTGCAGTTGTCTCTAGCTCCAATTTCTCCACCATTTTTTTGGATACCAAGTTATCATTGCTCCCACTATAAATTGTCACCTTGCATACCCTATATTTGGTCTTGCAAGTAGTTTTGAACAAACTATTCCTTTGCACTAGTTTTTCCATGTCTTGCTCGGGCTTCAAGAGAATCTTCCTCATCATCAAGGATCTCCCATCTTCTGCACCTTCTGCCTCAACATTCTGCTTCTGCACTTCCAAAATGTGAGCTTCACCTCCTCCTTATTTATTTCTCTTGGGGCATTCCCAAGATATGTGTCATATTTTTCCACATGCATAGCACTTCACCTCTCCTTCTTGGACTCTTCCTCTTCCTCGAGGAAAAGAATTCCTTCCACCATACTGTCTCCCACGGGAACTTCCTCCTCTTTCTGAGTGACTGTGTGGTTTTCTAGTCTCAACCTTGGGCTTCTGTGCCTTGTCATGAAAAATTCCCTTACCTCTATTTATACGTCTCCCTCTGCTTCGCTGGCTCTGTTTCCTTAACAATTTCTCTTCTACCTTTAGTGCAATATGATAAGCATCCTCCACTTTACTTACTTTTATCATTTTGATTTCATCCTGGATTTCATATCTAAGGCCATTAATATACCTGACAACCTTTTCATCATATTTTTCTCTCTGTCCAGCCCTGATGTTCAACTTATAAAATTCCTCTGTGTATTATTTTACTATCAATCATTCTGTCTCAAGTTCTGTAATTTCCTGAACAAATTTATCTAATAATCTTGGGGTATGAATTTAGCTTTCATCTTGGCTACCATTCTATCCCAGTTCTTGATCTTTTGCTTGCCTTTGCATCTTCTTTTAGCCTGTAGTTTATCCCACCACAATGTTGCATGTCCCTTCAATTTGGTGACAACATGTTTTACTTTATTCTCATCATCAACGTCTTCATAGTCGAAGTACTTGTCCATTGCTCTTATCACATCCAACAATTCTTCAACATCTAAGTTGCCTTCGTACATTGGGATTTCTATTTTCGCTCTAGCTCCCAATTTGACAACAACTTTCAACACGCGTTCTTTTGTAGCATCTTCTCATACAACTTCTTCAACTTCCATTTCTTCTCTCTCTGCATCACTGACGTCTCCAGCATTAGGTGCTCTTCTTTTTTTTGTCTCCACAGCATCTAATATTTCACGAAGTTCTCTCATCTCCCTTTCCACGGATTTTCTATAGGTTGATTTGCACGTCTTCTAGGTGGCATGGTGTTGATATTTCTCCACACAAAGCTCAAAAGAAACTTTGGATCTGATACCACTTGATGTAGACCCTCCTCTCTCCTTGGGGATG
Source organism: Picea engelmannii (assembly GCA_009831015.1). Lineage (NCBI taxonomy): Eukaryota > Viridiplantae > Streptophyta > Pinopsida > Pinales > Pinaceae > Picea > Picea engelmannii. The sequence continues at coordinate 318,602 of ML784231.1, read as the reverse complement.
CATGACTTCTCAGTCAAGGATATTCAATTCACTGAGCCAAATAATCTCTTTGGGTCTCTTCTAGACCTTGGATTTAATTCACACAGGCTCCTTTGGTTACCCACATAGCTTTGATTCCCCCACACATGCTTTCTCTTGCGCTCCTAGTAACAATGAGTGGCGAGTGCTATCTCCTCTACTAGGCCCATATTCCTTATGACCATAGGATATAACCTTCGACTCACCCCCTTTGCGACTTCGGGCTTCGACTGTTTCGAGTGCATATGAATCTCAATTCCCCGAACTCTGGACCGACAAAATGACACCGGACAGGATGTACAACACACGCTTCTCAAACAACTAACGAATGTGATTCACTTCAGGACTTTGAATTTGGAAGTTTTGAGTGTTCCAAACATCTTTTTCCCTAAATTTATTTGTACTCGGAGCTACGGATCGAGCACCAAGTGCTCACCTCGATCAACGATTAAGATGCGTCCTTTGTTTCCGCTTTGGAAAACTTGCAGTCAACACTCCTCTGCTCTCTTTATCTTGGAGTGTCAATCCTCCAAAGTAAATGTCCACTCTACACATTTCCCTCCATTTATAAATGACTCATGTTGACTCCGACCATCAGGACTTATGACCTTCAGGAATTTACTCTTCAATTTCCCCGAAGTTTCCTATCACCGAAGTGATAGATATGACACCACATGTTCAAACAATAGATGACTAGGATGGTTCTTTACCTTTGGAGCTTCAAACGACTTTAGGTCAATGAATCCACTTCCTCCTCTCCTTTTTCAGAGTGCACACTTTCAGATTCCATGATATGATGATGTTTGTCCTTCTCATATCGATGACGATGATTGATTTCGACTATTCGTCCTTCGGGAGTTTTTATTCCTCCACACAAAATTTTCTCCGAAGTGATATTCTTCTGAAGTATGTGAATCTCTGCCATGTGTCCTTCCCAGATCCAATGGTCCATATCTCTTCGGCCTTCACGACTTCGAAAGAAATCTCCTTTTTCTCCACACAAATCTCCCATAATCTCTAATTTGTTGCCACATATCCTCCTTGATACCGATGTTTTCGATTTACTTCGGTGCTTTGGGACTTCGGTGATCCCACTCCTAGAACACTTCCAAACCTCTGAATACACGAAGTGTCGAAGGACTCTAGGATTATCCTCCGTGCAACTTTCCTAGATCTCACGGTCTGGAAAGATCTTGATTCCTCCTAATGGATCTTGCTCGTTGATTGGGAAATTTTTAGTGGGATCCTCCCTACTGAAGAATTTCCATCCGCTATCTCTTCTAATCTTGTTCCTCCTTGAAATATTAAGTTTCTCCCGGAATGTTTCTTCTCACACACTCCTTGCAACAGTCAAGATGACTTCTTTGACACTTAGCCAAATATCGACCCTATGCACACCTTACAACATGTTTCTTTCAACTTAACCCCTTTGTGGGAGACTATGCACTCCTTGCAAAAATTCTTACATGACTCAATTGTTCCTCCTGAACAATATTACATTTAGTGTGTTCCTATGCACACCTTGCATGGTCCTCTGCACTCTTTTGCAAATAAAGCTTCAAGTTATCTCTCCTGAGCTTCTCAGTCAAAATAGACTATGTCGATGCACGCCTTGCAGACACTATGCAGTCCTTGCATGAGCTCTTAGAAGAGAAAAAATTGAAACTTATCTAATCCTCACAAATTCATACATTCAACCATGTAATGCATTCATAACATAAGAACAAGTAATAACAAAGAATACAATTAAACAAAAATCCTACCATTCATTGAGATAGACATAGTAACAACAATACCAAACAATTTGGATCACCGCTTCTCTGTTATATTCATTCAAATGGAATATACATGGGCTCATACAACTTTGTTAATCTTCAACAACCTCAACAATAACAACTTCAATAACTTTCAACAACATCATTTGGGCATACATTACATATATTTATACAAAAGGGCTCATAAAGATTTTCCCTCTGACTACCTTAGTGCTATCCTATCAAAGTAAAATCTTTCAACCACTAAGTCTTATTACAATAAATGATCGATACAGAAAGATAAGAGAGAATGATTCAGATCTATACTAATATTAACTACAATAAAGGAAAATAAAATCTCCATCGATGTCACATGAATGTTCAACCTCTTATCATTTAAGAAATTCTTTAATTACAATCTTTTCGAGACATTTTCGTGGCATGCCATCTTTAAAATTCAAAATTACTTCAAAATGCGTGCTAGGGTGTTGAGTTGTCCACCACTTGCATGATGATGATGATGCTCTTGCATCAAATTCCAGAGGAGGCATGGCCAAGTAAAAAGGTAAACTTTTCTTATTTGAAGACTTTCGAATGTGAATCATTTGTCCATATTGATAAATAAAATGGAGCAAAGCTTGAGGAAAAATCCAAGAAGTGTACCTTTATTGGATACGGTGTTAATGATTTTGGTTATCGCTTATGGGATTATGAAAATACAAAAATAATTCGGAGTAGAGATGTCATATTCAATGAGAAGGTCATGTACAAACATCAGTTGCAAGGAAAGAAATAGGAAAAAGAAAAACCAGAATACACAGTGCTTGATGAGATCACTGAAAAAGAAATTCCAAAGGTACCAGAAAATCATAATGTACAACAATAGGATCAAAATGCACCTCAAAATCCTACAAGTGTTGTTAGAAGATATACCAGGTTAAGAATACCCCCTGAATGATACTCTCCTTCATTGTATTATTTATTGTTGACTGATTATGGTGAACCAAAATGTTATGAAGAGGCAATGCACGTAGACACCAAAAAGAAGTGGGAGCAAGGCATGAAAGAGGAAATGGATTCCTTGGTAAATAACCAGACTTGGGACTTGGTTCAGTTGCCTTCAGGAAAAAGAGCATTGCAGAATAAATGGGTTTACAAGTTGAAGGAAGAATATGGAGGAAAAAAGAGGTACAAGGAAAGACTTATTGTAAAGGGGTTTGCACAAAAGAAAGGTATAGATTTTGATGAAATATTTTCTCCTTTTTTTAAAATGATTTCAATTAGGACTATTTTAAGTCTTGTGGTAGTAGAAAATTTGCATCTTGAACAGTTAGATGTAAAAACAACTTTTCTCCATGGGGATTTGGAGGAAGATATTTATGTGCAACATCCACAGGGGTATGAGGTAAAAGGGAAATAAAATTTGGTATGTAGGTTGAAGAAGAGATTGTATGGCCTAAAGCAAGCTCCAAGGCAATGATATTTGAAGTTTGATAGGTTTATGATAGAATGAGGTTATGGTAGATGTCATTCTGATCACTGCGTTTATTTTAAAAGGCTAGAAAATGGAAGCAATATTATCTTGCTATTGTATGTAGATGACATGCTTGTTCCAGGGTCTATGCAAGATATAAATGTTCTCAAGAAGAAATTAGCTAATTCATTTGAAAATAAGGATTTGGGTGCTGCAAAGAAAATACTTGGTATGAGAATAACAAGAGATAGGAAAATTCACAAATTGACATTGTCTTAGGGTGAGTACATAGAGAAGGTGTTGGAGAGGTTTAGAATGCATAATGAAAAAACATTTAGTACACCTTTGGCTAGCCATTTCAAATTAACTAAGGAAATGTGTCCCAAGACATAGGAGGAGATAGAATACATGTCCAGGGTCCCTTATTCATCAACAATTGGCAACTTGATGTATGTGATGGTTTTCACAAGACCAGATATTGCACATGCAGTGGGAGTTGTGAGCGGGTATATGAAAAATCCAGGTAAAGAACATTGGGAGGCAGTAAATTGGATTCTAAGGTATTTGAGAGGTACTTCTACTCATGCATTATGTTTTGGAGCTTCAGACATTGTTCTACATGGATATATTGATGCAGATATGGCAAGTAATAAAGATAGCAAGAGGAGCACCACAGGGTATGTTTTTACTATAGGTGGAACAACAATAAGTTGTATTTCGAAACTACAAAAGGTTGTTGCACTTTCAACAACAGAGGCAGAGTATGTTGCTGCTACATAGGCTAGTAAAGAGATGATTTGGTTACAAAGGTTTATGGAGGAATTGGGAAAGAAGAAGGAGAATAATAGGGTGTACTATGAAAGTTAGAGTGCCATTCATCTTGCAAATAACTCAACATTCCATTCGAAGACTAAGAATGTAAAACTTAGGTACCATTTCATACGATCTATCTTGGAAGATGGACATTTGAAGTTGGAAAAGATACACACTAGCCAGAATCCTGCAGACATGTTAACAAAGGGAGTAACCAGGGAGAAACTGAGTTCTTGCTCAATTTCAGTTGGTATTCAAGCATGAATATGAAGATGAGAAATTTTCCAGGCCCAATAGGTTCATAGTCCAGTCGATACAACATCGATGGAGTTGTTGATATCAGTCTCCAAGTGGGATATTGTTGGTTGTGGAGACTGATTATCTTCCTATTTCATAGGTCTTTGTTTTCAGCTGTGTTTATACCCCATGAATACTTTACATCCTGGAAGAATGTACACTCATCTATGTGGGGGAGTGCATAGGGGGGTTACCCCCTCTGCGGGGTCCGAGGGAAAGTAGGCCCCCGATAGGGGTTCGGGGGCAAAGCCCCTGAAGGAAAAATTGCCTTGTAAATATGGACCATTCATTATAAGGTCACAGATATGACAGTAAAATTTATGTTAGGTTTTTTTTCCCTATAAGGAAACCCTATTTTATGAGGGAAATGTATTTCGGTTATGCATTATCACGAATATTGTATTCTAAGATAGGAGAGTATGAGAGAAAGAAGAGGAAATTACAACGAGTTTGTTGTAGGTTGTATCCCTTCATTTGTTGGATACTAATAAAGGAAGGACCTGGAAATTTCTTTGGTGTACGTAGTCCACACTGGGTGAACCACGTATATCTTTGTCTCTATTGTATTGTGTATATTCTGTGTTTTATTTCCTCATTTATTTTATTTTATTGCTCCTTGATCTTGTTTTTCTAACAAATATTTTCCGATACACAAATAATATATTTCTTTCCTTCAAACCAATTTATAAAAGAGTGTTGGGTTTATTCAACAATAATAAGGTGACCGTAGATGAGTGTCTTGAAACTACATGTGTCAAGTCTAAACTCAAAAGAAGGATTATCCAGTATGTGATTTAGACTTAGAGTTCGAATTATGTGAGTAGAATCTGCATGCTAAATCATAAAGATGAAAAAATGAAGCACCAACATGCCAACAAAAATATGCATAGTTTGATTTAGCCAATCAGGATATGCTATAGAACAAACCATGTAGCCACATTAGATCACCAGGCACATAGGAATCAACAAAATTTCAGAATATGCATGTTAATTCTATCACACAAATGTCAATGAAACATCATAGGTAAATAAGCATGTTGAAGACATTTGAAATCAACAGATCAAAAGGAAAAATCAACACCCATCAAAGAAAGTCATCAAAAAAGATAATACCCCTAACTCCCTCAAGGTAGGAAAATAAATAGCATTAGGATCCAATAGTAGAGGATTGGGAAATAAGATCAAAATTTTAGTAGGGGCCCCCTTTCCTTTCGCTTGTAAAAGAAAAAGTAAAGGGGGGTTGTTGCGGCCACAACAAGCTCCTAACACTCCCTTGTCCTCAAGACCTAGTAAATTTTTCTAGTGATCTCACCATGAAGGATGATGCCTATAAACCACCTCATAATTCCCTGGACAACATGACAACATGACCACCCACTCTACTACAGGCAGGTTGGAACTAAAATTGAAGGAGAACATAAAGGAGTTTGAAGAGAATTCAGATAAGAAGCTAGATGTGATTTTTGGAAGCAAAATCAACAGAATCAACAAAACATACCCAACTTTGAAAATATGTTGACTGAGAATTTGACGAGTATGCTCGCTCGGGGCATACTAGAAGAATGCCACTATACTTCCCAACACATTGAGCCACACAAGGAAGAAAATTCACAACCCTTAGAAGGAAGAGACTATTTATCCATCACAACCCTCTTTGGGTTTGCAAAACAATAGAGTAATGGATAATGACATTTGGCACCATTCTCCTAAGGTGGACCTAAAACATTTTGATGGTTTTGAACCATTAGGAATGGTCACCCAAATGGAACATTACTTTTCCCTCCAGGGCATTATGGATGGCATGATGAAACTCAAAATGGGGGTCTTGTATCTAGATCCAAAATGATGACAATGACAAGAATGGTATAAAAAAACCTATGTAGGCTACACCTCTTGGAGTCAATTTGTTAAAGTTAATCATGCACGTTCAACAAAGATACTCACTATTTGGGGTGTCTTACCAATTTACACCAAACAAACTCAATCATATATTTTATGGCAATGTTAGAACACTTATCCATACATACATAGAACTTAACTGATTATTTCTCTAAAGAATGTTTCATTAGTGACCTCCAGGAGGATATTTGAGCACAAGTTAGAATGCAACATCCTATTGCATGGTTGGAAGTGACTCAAAGGGCCCTAATAAGTAGAGACAA
>ML784231.1:281517-305794 GCA_009831015.1 Picea engelmannii | reverse complement strand
CCTTAAGGGGGGGTCCGGAATACCACCCATCCCAAAAAAAAAAAACCACTTTCCTCATTTTTCCCCATTTTTGCCTATTTCTCTACGTCTTCTTTCAAAACGGATTCTAGGAAAATGAAGATGGATTTTCAAAATTTGAGAGAGGTTTTTTCTCAGAACAGGCTGAAGAACAAAAACCTCTCTTAGGTTTTTCACAGGTGACATGAGCAAGGAGAATCGAAGCTGTCTTTCAGCCTCTTTTTTTGAATTTTCGGTTTTTCTGTTACAATCCCGATCTTGCAGGAGCTGTTACGGCCAGCTGGAGGCGAATTTGGTGAAACCAAAGGAGGTTTTTGTCCAGAACATGCCCATATACAATAACCTTCTTCATGTTTTTCCTAGGTTTCATCATTGAAGAGAAACAAATGTCTATTCAGACCCCCTTTTTTGCATAAATTAGGTCCATCTTTCATGGCGGACAGTTCATGATTTCTGGGGATTTGTGGCTATTTTTGGCCGAGGCGGTTAAAACCGACTGACACAACTGGTTGGGAGATCTATCCTATTTATTCAGAAGATTTTAATGTAAAGAGGTTCGACCTGGAGGTACCAGATGGGAAGATAATATAGAAACAGGGCTTTCTGTTTTGTAGAGATGATCAACAGTCTGTAAATGACTTTATGAATGAATACAAAGGCACTTTTTCCAGATTCTTGTGTTGTGTTTAAGTGGTGAAGTTTTCCCTCATGTAACTCATGATTTTCCTATTTCATACACTTTTCTTTCTGTATTGTCTATGAGAAGATAATGTACATGATTTGTCCTTGACACCCTGTGCTGGCTCAATGCAATATCTATGTTTTCTTCCAAGTTTGAAGTGTAGAATTCAACTGTACTCTGCTCTACATTTGAAATGAATTCCAATCTTTTCTTCCTTTCCCATTCTATAAGCTCAAAGAATCCACTTGCATGATTATCTTGCCTAGTTGCATCTTGTTTTAGTTATTCATTCATCTATCATCTTTATCATTGACTCCATGTTGCCCAATGGTCCTTTATGCCTTAACCAAACCAACTCTGAATCCATAAACAAACCCATGTTCTGCATAGCTAGCCTAATATTCTCTTCAAACAAAGCTATATCAGACAGAGATATCCCTCTCTAAATCTTGGAGGGTTAGATCCAAGACTCGAAGTGGTTTTGATGTTGCCTCTGTGACTGCCATCACAACCTTGGGCAAATTACAGAGAGCTAACATAATCCAATTGGGAAAACCACAAACACTTTTCTATTAACTTCATTTTTTTTTTACAAGTTACATAGAAGGAATATTTTCTTCCTCTTTAGATCAACACCAACTCATCAGGATGCACCCACATCCCTATTCACCAGCTCCAACTGGTAGGAGGCTTCGGCCCCCTTTTTAGTCAGCTACAACTAACAAGGAAGCACCTACTCCCCTGCAGGCTCCAACCTACCCTAACACCTCCCAACCACCCTTTGTTCAACAATCTGACAATGATATATGCGGTCCTATGGTAATCTTCTCTATCAAGCACTGGACTTCATCTATTCTGATCTATCTCTTTTTCATTTAATCTTCTATCTTCAACAGAGAAACTCTTTTCTTCTTCCGGTCTTTAGCAATTATATAGGCCTATCATCACACATTTTCACCAAAAAATATGTTTGTTCTATAGTTACATAACTTTTCATCACTATCACACCTCTTCATTTTCAGGCTAATAACCTTTGATTTTTTAATAACACAATTATTAATCCATTGTTTCTTTGTTCTTTCTAGGTTGCAGGTCGATCATCCTTTTCACCATGCCCTTCATCAACATCAACATCATAATCCATTTTGTTGGCATCACCATCTTCATATTTATCTTCAGTTTCTGGATCTTCAAAGACTTTCACAAACATAGACATCATATTATATGTGTCATCCACATTTCCCATGATCCTTGACATTTTATATTTGTTTTTATATTACAACTTCAATTATTATTTAATTAACATAACATTGCCATTATTCCTATTTGATTTTTTTAATGTATGAATGATTAACCAAGAATCATTTAACTGTGTCTTTTAACATGTCACTATTTTTGCATTTTTGCAGGGTTTTATTAACTTTGGTGGACATCTGAAAATGGTATCATGTGAACCTTTCGACAGTTGTGGTGGATATTTTATAGCCTTTGCAATTTCTTCATATGATCCATGTTCATAATTATCTCCGTCATTTTTCCAAATTGTGACTGTGAAATATGTGGTGTTGTGCAGGGTTTTACTTTGTTTTTGGTGGACCTCCACAAATGGAAATATGCCAAAACTCTGATAGTAATAACGCTTTTCAATTTTTAAAAGTTTATTAACATGGTAGCATGCATTTGGTGACCTTCCAGACTTGGTATTGTGCCAAAATTTTTGATAGAATTTAAATTTTCATTTCCAACTAACGTAACGAACTCTTCTAAGACCATGGTCACTCATATGACCCTCACACCAGTAGTGTATAAAAAAAATATTTATCCAACGTTCTCAGTCACTTTGACCAAAAGGTAGGGGGCCTGACAGGTCATCCCGGGCTCCAGGCTGGTGATATTCGTGTGAATTCCAAGCACCCATATCCCCCACCATACCCTTTCACTATGTGTCGATATGCTATGGAGAGTGTTGTGTATATAAACTGATATTAAAATTTTCGCACTATACATGCGGGATAAATCCCAACTAGTGATTTAATCAACATCATCGATCTCTTGATCGAATAGTTGCCGAGTCTCTGCACCAGTTTAAAAACGCCACACAAAAATGTCATTCATTCACCATGGATTCGTCAGGATCAAGTTTCTTAATCGAACTGTATCGATTCCACTCTATATATTGATCATCCTCCCTGCGCCGTCTTCAAATACAAACACCCATCTGTGTATATGAAGTTGGGATCCTTTGTATTCACATAGCTTCATTTGATGCCTGTGTCTTATTGAACAACATAGCTGATAAAAGTATTCAACTCCACCAGTATGCTAAGAACATAACCCTATCATAGGTAGATTTAGCTCTCAATTGTCAAAAGCATCATCGTCGTCGTCAGGGAGAGGATGTGTTGCATCAGCTACAAGATCTGCCTCATATTAAAATTGTGTAGACACATCAATCTGAACCTCTAGTGGAGCAAGAACAGATGACTCCACACAATGAATATTGGGATCACTAGAAATTTCCCATGCAAAATAAAGATATGGCTTCTCAAAATTGTAATTGCTTTTAGCCGATATTTCATGATATTGAATGTTCTTTTTTTTTCCTGGAGAGTAACATGTTTGGATTTAACTTGTCTATTCTTAACAATGACCTTGTTCCCACAAAGAACAATGGGAATATTCTCACATACCTTGCAAAGATCTCTTTGCCAGCTTGGTACATTTTTGTAAGTCAGACGTGCAGTAACATCAAACATGATTATAGCACACTGGCCATTGTAGAATGGATACTCTACAAATATCAAGCTTTGAATTGAGACAAGAACTTGCAAAAGAGTTGACTACTTGGGTTTCCAGCCTGGACCACTTCATGTTCCAAGAAAAATTAAGCATACCTTTCCATTGGCATATAGATTTGGATTAAAGAGCACTGATCCAAATCCTGTTGTAAGAAAGGTTACCATAGGTGGGACTTGTGGATAGTCTGGTGGAGGATAAATGTTAAATACAAATACTCCATTTTGTGTTTTTTCTCCACATATTGGAAACTCCTGAAAGAATTGTTTATACTTATTTCTATGATTTCCACTGTAATTCCTCTTAAACAAAAAAATTCTCCATTTCCATGAAATCCATCCTAACCTCCTTTCCACAAAAGCCTCTTTGTATCTCTCATTGATCTTATAGCTAATTATTCTCAATATGTTTATTTGAAATTGTCATAGACTGTTATTTTAAAACAAAGCATATGTGTAGAGCTTATGTTAAAACATAGCTTATTTTAAAACATAGCAAATGATAGGGCTTATTGCATTGTAGTAACATAGTGCCTTATTGCACATTGTTATTTGTCAATGCCAACCAACAATAGTGTCTCTCATATATTGACATCAGTACCAATGCCATCAATGCCAACCTGTGTTTCCATATTGCCAACAATCTCCCCCTTTGGCATTGATGGCAATATTGTCTTCATTTCTCCCCCTTTGACATCAATGGAAAAGGGCTGAATGAATCCCCCTAACTTTGATCACTGTCTCCCCCTGAACTGATGCCAACAACTACATTATTTTCTTGAGAGTTTAGATTGGAAGAGAGACTACTCCTAGTCTTTGCATGAGGTATTCAAATACATCTATGCTTAAGGGTTTTGTGAAAATGTCTGCCACATGTTATTGTGTTGGGACATATTCCAATTTAATGTTCTTATTTTCATCCCGATCTCTTAGATAGTGGTATTTTATGGGAATGTATTTTGATTTGGAGTGATGGACAGGGTTCTTGGAGAGACTTATAGCACTTGTATTATCATAGTAGATAGTAGTAGGTTCTTCAAACACTATTTTGATGTCTTGTAAGGTTTTTTTCATCCATTCCACTTATGTGAAACATTCTGCTACTACAATATACTCAGCTTCAGTGGTAGACAAATAAATTGAGGACTGTTTATTGCTTATCCAAACTACCAATGATTCTCCCAAGAATAATTCTCCTCCACTTGTACTTTTTCTGTCATCTACACAACCTGACCAATCTGCATCTGAATAGTCCTTTAAAGTGAATGAATCCTTGCTAGGGTACCATAAACCAAGATTCCTTTCAAATACCTAAAGATTCTTTTCACAGCTTGAACATGGCTCTCTTTTGGTGCTGCTTGGAATCTAGCCACCATGCCAACAACTTGCTTGACATCAGGTCTGGAAGCTATTACATAGAGTAAACTCCCAATCATTGATCTATATTGTTTTGGATCTACAACTTTGGACTCATATTCCTTACTTAGTTTGCATTCAACTGTCATAGGTGTACAAACAGGTTTGCAATCCTCTAACTGGAATTTCTTAAGCATATCTTTAACATACTTGGACTGATGGATAAAAAAATCCTCTTTTGGATTGTACTATTTGTAATCCTAGAAACAAATTCAGTTCACCAAGCAAGGGCATTTCAAATTCTTGTTGCATTCTCCTAGCAAAGTCCTTACTCATTTTTTCATCATCACTCCCAAATATAATATCATCAACATATACTTCCACAATAATCATATTATCACCAACAATTTTACAATAAAGATTGATGTATATTGATCCTCTTTTGAGGCCTTGTACTTGTAAATAAAAATCTATCCTTGCATACCATGCTTTGGGTGCTTGTTTTAGCCCATAGAGTGCTTTATTTAGTTTACATACATAGTATCCTTTTTTAGTTAATTGAAATCCTTCTGGTTTCTCAATATAGAATTCATCTTCTACGTTTCCATTGAGAAATGTTGACTTAACATCCATCTGGTATACTTGAAATTTTTTGTAGCTAGCAAAGGCTAAGAACATCCTAATTGCCTTTATTCTGGCCACATGTGCAAAGGTTTCTTCAAAGTCTACCCCTTCAACCTGGGCATACCCTTTACATACCAATATGTATTTGTTCCTAATTACTTTCCCATTCTCATTCACTTTGTTTTTATACACCCATTTAGTTCCAATGACATTCTTATTTATAGAGGGCCTTTCACAGTGCAACATATTAGATATCATTTTCAGGATTAACTGCATTGAGTAAGTCATTAATATATGACCCATGTCCATGAGTATTAGTCGCAAATGACCGATAATTCTCATGATTTGAATAGTCTACTTAGCACTCATTGCATCGGGTGATGCTCACAAGGGTGAAGAAGTGGGATTGAAACCAACACAATGAATCACATAGCATCAATCATCACTTCCGGGGCTTGCACCCAGTAACCAAGACTTCCCAGGTGGTCACCCATTCCAGGACGCCTCTGGCTCAAGCACACTTAACTGTGGGGGTTTTCCCACAATCAAGCCCACTTAGCTTGCTACCCCATTTGCAAAACCTTAGCAAGTATTGTGCCTTACGAACTATCCATTCAGAGCTCCCTTCACTCTTATTATTTAATTATAGAGGGGCTTTCACAGTGCAACATATTAGATATCATTTTCGGGATTAACTGCATTGATTAATTCATTAATCTATGACCCATATACATGAGTATTAGTCGCAACTGACCAATAATTCTCATGATTTGAATAGTCCACTTAGCACTCATTGCATCGGGTGATGCTCATAGGGGTGAAGAAGTGGGATTGAAACCAACGAAATGAATCGCATAGCATCAATCATCACTTCTGGGGCTTGCACTCGGTAACCAGGACTTCCCAGGTGGTCACCCATCCCAGGATGCCTTTGGCTCAAGCGCACTTAACTGTGGGGTTTTCCCCACAATCAAGCCCACTTATCTTGCTACCCCATTTGAAAAACCTTAGAAAGTATTGTGCCTTATGAACTATCCATTCAGAGCTCCCTTCACTCTTATTATTTAATTATAAAGGGGCTTTCACAATGCAACATATTAGATATCATTTTTTGGATTAACTGAGTTGAGTAAGTCATTAATCTATGACCCATATCCATGAGTATTAGTCACAACTGACCAATAATTCTCATGATTTGAATAGTCCACTTAGCACTTATTGCATCGGGTTATGCTCATAGGGGTGAATAAGTGGGATTGAAACCAACGAAATGAATGACATAGCATCAATCATCACTTCCGAGGCTTGCACTCGGTAACCAGGACTTCTCAGGTGGTCACCCGTCCCAGGACGCCTCTGGCTCAAGTGCGCTTAACTGTGCGGTTTTCCCCATAATCAATCCCACTTAGATTGCTACCTCATTTGTAAAACCTTAGCAAGTATTGTGCCTTATGAACTATACATTTAGAGCTCCCTTCACTCTTATTATTTAATTATAGAGGCACTTCTGCAATGCGACATATTAGATATCATTTTCAGGATTAACTACGTTGAGTAAGTCATTAATCTATGACCCATATCCATGAGTATTAGTCGCAACTTACCAATAATTCTCATGATTTGAATAGTCCACTTAGCACTCATTGCATCGAGTGATGCTCACAGGGGTGAAGAAGTGGGATTGAAACCAACAAAATGAATCGCATAACATCAATCATCACTTCCAGGGTTGCACCCGGTAACCAAGACTTCCCAGGTGGTCACCCATCCCAGGATGCCTCTGGCTCAAGTGTGCTCAATTGTGGGGTTTTCCCCACAGTCAATCCCACTCAGTTGGCTACCCCATTTTCAAAACCTTAGCAAGTATTTTTCCTTATGATCTATCGATTCAGAGCTCCCTTCACTCTTATTATTTAATTATAGAGGGGCTTTCACAGTGCAACATATTAGATATCATTTTCGGTATTAACTGCATTGAGTAAGTCATTAATCTATGACCCATATCCATGAGTATTAGTCACAACTGACCAATAATTCTCATGATTTGAATAGTCCACTTAGAACTCATTGCATCGGGTGATGCTCACAGGGGTGAATAAGTGGGATTGAAACCAAGGAAATGAATCACATAGTATCAATCATCACTTCCGTGGCTTGCACCTAGTAACCAGGACTTCCCAAGTGGTCACCCATCCCAGGACGCCTCTGGCTCAAGCACGCTTAATTGTTGGGTTTTCCACACAATCAAGCTCACTTAGCTTGCTACTCCATTTACAAAACCTTAGCAAGTATTGTGCCTTATGAACTATCTATTCAGAGGTCCCTTCACTCTTATTATTTAATTATAGAGGGGATTTCACAGTGCAACATATTAGATATAATTTTCGGGATTAATTGCATTGAGTAAGTCATTAATATATGACCCATATCCATGAGTATTATCCAGAGGCATCTTGGGATGGGTGACCACCTGGGAATTCCTGGTTACCAGGTGCAAGCCCTGGAAGTGATGATTGATGTTGTGCGATTCATTTCATTGGTTTCAATCCTACTTCTTCACCCCTGTGAGCATCACCCAATGCAATGAGTGCTAAGTGGAATATTCAAATCATGAGAATTATTGGTTAGTTGTGACTAATACTCATGGATATGGGTCATAGATTAATGACTTACTCAACGTAGTTAATTCCGAAAATGATATCTGACATTCTTATTTTTTGGTCTTGGAACTAGTTCCCAAGTTTGATTTTTTTCAATATGGTCCAATTCTTCATTCATAGCATTGACCCAATTCTAATATTTTCATGCCTCTTTGATTGAGGTGGGCTCGATATGTGAAAAAAGTGTTATTTTTGTCTGATACAATAGTTGTCTTATTGTCTGCACTTGATTGCTTTTATTTCCAATAATCAGTTCTTTAGGATGATTCTTTTGAATTATTCATGAGGGTGTCTTTGTGTCTCTTCTTGGGGATTATTCTCTTATCTCTTCTTTTCGAATATCTTCCTCGTCTTCACTAGTATCCATATCATCCTCTTCCTTTTGTTCTTTATTCTCTTCTACTTCTTCTTCTTGTGTACCAACTGACTCATCATCATCTTCATCTTCATTGTCAAGCATAGTCTCTTGATGTTTGATCCTTATTGTTTTTAAATCATCCACCTTGACATCTGCACTCTCAAAAAACTTATGTAATCTAAGATTGTAGCATCTGTATGCTTTCTTGGTAGAATCATATCCAAGAAATATACCTTCATCAAATCTAGCATCAAATTTTCCGAGATTCTCATCAAGCTTTTTGATGTAACACTTACTTCCAAATACCTTGAAGTATTTTTCCGAAGGAGCTCTCCCAAACCATAGTTCATAAGGAGTCTTATCACTATTAATCTTGAGCTAACCTCTATTTAATATGTATATTACAATGCTTACAACTTCCCTCCAATATGTCAGTGTTTCATCGAAACCTGCAAAGGAGACCTAGCTAAAGCATACACAAACAAAGTTTATCAAGAAAAGGAAGAGAGATACACAATGAAGAATGAGAATCAATGTATATTATGATCTAATAAATGAGTGAGTGATCTTCACTCATATAGGAAATGGCATCCTATAATTACGAATGCATGTATAATAGTGATGGTATAAAATTAGAAAGTCTAAAATAGAATTAGTCAGTTAACTCCCACTGAATTAGTGTTACTGCCACTGAACTAGTGTGCCGAAAATAGAAATTTCTCCAACAGCCCCCCTGAACATCACTATGGAGTAAAAAATGAGTCCTGACTACTAGGCCATATTAGGTACTCATGTACAATGAAACTAATGAACACTAAATAAAAGTGAGGAAAGAGGGAAAACCACATGGGAACAAAACCCCCCTCAAAATACAATGTATCAAAAGAAGAAAAGGCAGTTGCTAGGAAACTGTGTTCTTCACTACAAGACGATCCCGCAAATTCTGAACTTCTACTTAGTGTATGTCTTGGTGAATATGTTAGTAGTCTATTCAGAGGAAGGACAGAACTGCAAATCAATGATCCTGTCATGTACTAAATCTCTAATCAAATGCATGTGGACCTCAATGTGTTTGGTTCACTGTCGCTGTACTAGATCTCTACAAAATATCAGTGTACTTTGATTGTCACACCATATGATATTAGGACAATGAAACTGGATACCAATATCGGTAAGGAAGTGTTGAAGACAAAGTGTCTGAATGACACAGTTGACTACTCCTCTGTACTTGGCCTTTGTGGAAGATAGAGAAATGGTTGATTGCTTCTTACTTGACCAAAAAATTGGGCCTGACCTAAAACTGAGAGTGTACCCGGACGTGGACTTGCGATCTGTTCTATCACTAGCCCAATCTAAATTTGTCAATCCTATGAGATCTAATGCACAACCAACTGCATAGTTAATCCCATAACTCATGGTACCCTGAACATATCTGAGGATGCATTTGGAAGCCTTCCAGTGCAGATAATGGGGTTCATGCATGTATATGGAAAATTCTCCTACCACATATGAGATATTTGGACGGGTGTGGGTGAGATACAGAAGACTCCACACCAACTGTCTATACAAAGTTTTGTCCACTAATGGTGTATTCCCACCATCCTCAAGTATGATCCCAAATAAGAAGGGTGTAGGTGCAGACTTATAGTCTGTCATGTGGAATATATCCAAAAGATCCCTAACATACTTATCCTGAGAAATTTTGATGCCAGAAGCATTTTGACTAATCTCAAGACGAAGAAAGAAGTGTAGTGGACTCATGTCCTTCATAGAGAACCTGTCATGCGAAATATCTTTGACCAAAGCAATGGCTGAAGCAGAGATACCAATGATCAAAAGATCATTAACATAGAGTACTAAAATCATCACAACATCAGTAGTCCTCAACATGTAAACATTGGAATCAGATTTACATCTAACAAAATCACGTGAAAGCAAGTAAGAATCCATATTTTCATACCATGCTCTAGGTGCCTGCTTGAGGCCATAGAGAGACTTCTTCAGTCTACATACTAAATATGAGTTCTGAATGAACCCCTGTGGATGCTCCATGTAGATCTCCTCTGAAAGGTCACCATGAAGAAAATCATTCTTCACATCCATCTGGTGAAATTCCCATCCTTTGGCTACTGCAATGGCTAGAGCCAAGCGAATGGAGTCCATATTTTCTACTAGATAAAAGGTCTCATCATAATCTATCCCATGAATCTTCTTAAATCCTTTTGCAAATAATATGGATTTGTACCTTCTCACTTGACTATCTGCTTCTCTCTTGGTCCTGTAGACCCATTTTCATCTAACAAGTTTCCTCCCTGGTGGAAGTGGAACTAGATCCCAAGTCTGATTCTCTAGGAGACAGTCATGCTCCTCCTGCATGGTTGATTCCCATAGTGGATTGACAACAACCTCACTGTAGGTATCTGGATATGAATATTGAACCATATAGCAATGCATGGACATTGCTGGTTCAGAAGATGAAAGTACACGATAAGGATCCACATGTTGATATCGAGTCCTCCTCGAATCCAATGGATCCCCTGCAAGGTTTCCTGCTTCTTGAAGTGTGGATTATGCCCACTTGGGAATTTGCTGAAGCTCTAACACTGTCTCCTCATTTGGTTGTACTACCTGCTCATATGTATGTACAAAATCCTTTGAATCTGTGTCTGAATATGAAACATTCGAGTGTGTGGAATCATCATCTCTGATGTCTGGAACTAATGGAAGCACAAGTGTCTCTGCATGATGCATGGGAGGTGCATGCAAATGAATCTCCTCAAACTGAATAGTGTGCTCAATGATGAGCCAATCTGTAGAGGGATCAATCAATCTGTACCCCTTCACATCATCTGGATATCCCACAAATATGCAAGGTGTGCTTTGTGGATCTAAGGCTTTCCTCTTTTTAGAAGGAATATGGGCCCATGCTCTAGATCCAAAGATGTGGAAGTGTGTGACATCTGGTTAGTCACCTATCTAAGACTCAAAATGTGTCCTATCCTCAATATATTTGTGAGGTGCTTTGTTTTGTATGTAAGTAGCAGAGTTAAGTGCCTCAGCCCAAAGCTTGGAAGGAAGTGATCTTTCATGCAACTGGTCATATCCTTGAGAGACATGTTATTCCTTTTAGCAACTCCATTATGTTTTGGAGTGTATGGAACTATGTGTTGCAACTAGATACCATCTTCATGAAAAATATTATGAACATATTTTTTGATATACTCCCCCCCATTGTCTATACGAAGGATCTTCATTTTCTTCCTATTTTGTGTCTCTATTAGAGCTTTGAAGTCTTTGAGATGCTCAAAAACTTCAGACTTTTGTCTAAGAAAATAAACCCAAGTATAGCATGAGTAATCATCAATAAATGTAAGAACATACCTTACTTTGTTGATGGACGGATGTGGTAATAGACCCATGAGATCACTGTGAACAAGATCCAAGGAAGATGAGGCTCTCCTTGCCTTTCCCATTTCAAATTTCTCTTCAGGATGATTGCCAAGAATGCATCCTTCACAAACCCCTTCAAAAAATTGAATGTCTGGGCAAGCCTTTGACCATTCCTTTCTTGGAAAGTCGCTGCATGTACCTAAATTTTAAATGAACAAATATATCATGCCATACTCTACTACTATCATTAGCATGTGTAAGTAGAAAATAGGAGTCATAGTCAATAAACTTAGTGAACTTATACAATCGTGATTTGTGATCTACCTCACCAACTGAAATAATGGAATTGTCATGTATGTCAAGTACAATAACTGAATCTGATGTAAATTCAACCCTTTTACCTATTTGAGTGATCTCATAATCTGAGAGAAGATTTATAGAAAGCTTTGGAACATGTAAGACATTATCAAAACTTCCATTAGTGAGTTCCAATATTCCCTCTCCTGCAACTGCTATTGGAGTATCAGCCCCCATGAGAATAGGAGGTCCAGAGCATGAAATCAAAGAAGTAAAAACTTCCTTTTTAGCTGCCATATGATGTGATGCGCCAGAATATATAATCCATGAATCATATGAGGAATTAATTGTAAGCAGAGCATGATGATTACCTTTTTGAGTCGCATGATATTCTTCCTTCTTCTTCTTGTCTCCTTTAGGAATGAAGTCTCCAAGGTTATTCTTTTGAAGTACTTGTGTCATAAGATCGATCTGCTTATTCATGCATGTGGATTATTCATGATTCATTTTATTGAAATATGTGCACTTCTTGCCCTTCTTCTTATTCCCTTTGTAATTTTAAGAATCTTTGGAACCTGAAGAATCCTTGAAGGGTTTGGAATATCCCTCCTTCTTTGACTCTGGATGTAATAGCTCCTTTCATTTCTTCTTCGATTTCTAAATGGATGACCCTTTTACATCATGAATGGTGAGTGCATGTGCTTTCGGATATTTCATGAGGCCCATATGTATGAGTTTTGTCTTCTCTTGTGTGAGAGACTCAATGAACTGAGCCATCATAGGAATTTTCCAATTTGCGCCCAAAAGACATATGACAGAATGAAAATTGGAGACATATACATCATATTGTAATCCTAGCTTGGCCAAGATTATTAGAATAAGTTGTTTATCTTGTGTAGACTTGTCAATACCACATTCACCCAAGCTCAAAATCAAGGATTTAAATTTAGTAAAGAAATCTTGTATATTATCAAAACTTTTAGGGTCTAAGGTATTCAACTCTACCTCAAGCATATGACCTCGCATCGCATCCTACATTCCAAAGAGCCCTTCTGAGGTGGTCCATATCTCGTTTGGAGTCTTGCATGCAGTAACATGAAACCATAAATAAGTGGATATTATCTCAAGAAGTAATCATGTGGCCTCATCCTTACGGTTCGCCCATCTGGTCTTCTCAAGCACTGATGTAGGTTCTATTTCTGTCGCCGTCGTCAAATTATACAATAATTTTCTTTTGAGTTGGAATGCAGCCTTCGGATTCCATTAAAAATAGTTGTACAGTGTGAGTATTATCACCAAACTTGATTGAATAATGTGCATCGTCTCCATCACTGCTATTGATTATGAAAATATCCTGAAAACCCATATCGTGGATTCCGAGATATGATTGGCGGTTCTATGACAGTTATATATATGGTAAAATAGATATATCTCCTAAACTATGATGTGGGTTTTAAATATTTTTTGTGAGCATGAGCATCCCTATGTAATACGTTACTGGTAAAAATTTCAGCCCGACCTAGATCACGGATTTTGAGATATGACCATTTTACTGCAGAAACCCTATTTTCTGGAGGGTTGCTGAATCATCACAACTTAGAGAAGGACGAAGTGCAATGATGCTAAATCGTCGCACCCTAGTGAAGGACATAGTGCGACAATTGTCAAAAACTGAATTGTCGCACCCATGATGAAGAAAACAGTGCGACGATGTCGCACCTTGGCCGTGTATAGGCTGCGATAATATCCATCAGATAATATTTCTTCATTGAGCATGGTCCTTGCAGCCTCCTGGATTGTTCTATTCCTTCTCTCAGCAATCCCATTTTGCTGAGGTGTTTTGGCAGCAGAGAATTGTCTCTTAATTCCATGAGTTTCAAAGAAGAGGTCAAACTTTTTTGAGGTGAACTCACCATCATTGTCTGATCTAAGACATTTGATTTTTGTCTCTTTTTCATTTTCAACAAGGGTCTTAAAAGATTTGAATTTGTTAAGTGCTTATGATTTTTCTTTGAGAAAACATACCCAACCCATTCTAGTAAAATAATCAATGAACAACATAAAGTATGACTCTCCTTGCAAACTCTTGGTCCTTGTAGGTCCACAAAGGTCGGTGTGAACAAGCTCTAAAGGTTTTGAGGTTGAGTATTCTTTTGTTTTGAACCTTATTATAGTTTGCTTCCCTAGTTGATAGTGTATACACATATTATTTGAGGGCTTTGTGATCTTTGGCAAGTTTCTTACTGCCCCAAGATTGTTGACTTTCACTAAATTTTCAAAGTTAATGTGCCCCAACCTTCTATGCCATAGACAACTTTCATCCACTAAATTTATATGACACTCCTAATTCAATTTTGTATTTAGTATATATACATTCTCGGGAGTTCTAGGAGCAATACCAACTAATTTTCCTGAGTCCTCTCTCCTAATCTCACATTTTTGGGAATCTAAGATGAAAATGTGCCCCTGATCACATGTTTGGCTAACACTTAATAGGCGAGGTTTTAGTTTTTCAATAAGCAACACATCCTTGTCTTTGTCTTTTCCCAAACTCACAGTGCCTTTCCCAAGTATGTTACCTAAAGCATTGTCACCAAATGTAACTTTACCCTTTTGTTTCTTTAAGTTCAAAAACTTGTCCTTGTTTCCTGTCATATGTTTTGAGCACCCACTGTCAACATACTAGAGATCTTCTTTGTATTCGGATTTTAAGGCAATAATACATTCCTCTTTTGATGTTTTTTCTTTCCAAAGATTATTTTTCTCTCTAATGAACTTTGGTTTTTCTAAGACTTCCATATGGAGTTATAATTTATTCTTTTAACTTGATTTACTATTTGGTTATCTTTAATGTTATAGTTCTTAACCCTCAATGTTTTCCTTCCATGTGCTCTAAAATTCATAGCTTTGTGTCTAAAATTAGAGCATGCAAAGAAATAACCAAAGAAAATGTGAGGATACATGTTTTGATAAACCTTCTTTGGTGTTGTCTTATATTCCTTCTTGATGGGTGGAAGTAGTCCTCTAGAGTTCTGATCATTACTTGTCTTTTCTTCATCTTTCTTCTTGAATGTACCGAGGAGAGAAGTTGCATAAGATTTTGAGTTAACTTGGTTTTTTTCTTGAGAATAACCTACTCCAATTTTGTTACATGAATCCGTTTGTTATCGGACTAATCGGTAGGTGCGGACACTAATAGATCTCCCTAGATCCACCTAGATCTAGAACAAAACAGGATAGGACATGACTCTTTCCCTAAGTTGTAATCATTGAACTTGCTAATAGGGAGGAATAAGTGACATACCTTTGTATCACTTCCTTAGGTCTTTGTTGTTCCCTCTTTGCTCCGGTGCTCTCATGAGGTCAAGTCCAAGAAAACACAAACCAACCAAAGTGAAGATAGAAAAATGTATTCAACGTCAACTTATGCATATGATCAAGGAATTACACAATAAAGTAAAAGTGACTTTATGGGAAAGGGA
This sequence comes from Picea engelmannii, assembly GCA_009831015.1. Taxonomy (NCBI): domain Eukaryota; kingdom Viridiplantae; phylum Streptophyta; class Pinopsida; order Pinales; family Pinaceae; genus Picea; species Picea engelmannii. The sequence continues at coordinate 290,132 of ML784231.1, read as the reverse complement.
CATACCGTTGTATCATATTAATTGAAAGTAGAAGATACAACCTGATTGCCTTGATGTTGCAAGCTTCCTTTCATTGACCCTTGGTTCCAACACACACACTTTCTCTATACTTGCATGAAGAAGATCCAATTCCTCTTGATAGACCAACTAGAGTCTCCAAGCTTATGTTAAAGCAGGGTTCTTCACACAATTATTTCACCAATTCTTCATTCAATCTTGCTTAACCTTTTCCATGAGAAACCTTTCAATATATAGGAGAAGGTGAGATGGTTACATGGATGAGGATGATCCCATCAAATCTGAGAAGTCAGTAAAATGACAACCATATGAATGCCAACTCATTTTCTAAAAGATTCCCTTCTAGAACCCTCTAGACCTCTTCTCCTTTCCAAGATTAAAAATAGGTTCGCACCCTATGTATGGAGAAAACTACGAGAAGTTCACACCCTAAGTGTAGGTGGCCTGCGAGAATGAGGGATTCTCACACCCTAGGCCATAGGAAGCCTACGAACTCACTTTAAAAATATGTTTTTTGGAAGGAGACAAGTGCCACTTTTCTCAAGAAAAAGTTCTTGTTGGGAGCTTGAATACACCATTGTTAAGATATCATCAGAGTGACCAAAATCACGTGTAACATAATACCCCCCAAAGTATGAGGCTGGAATCTGTGACAATCGAAATACTTTGTAAACTATGTGTGTGTGTCAGAAACTAGGAGCACACCTAATCAGAAACCTGCAAACAATCAAGCATCTGCAAAATATAATACCAGTTCTGAGGTAGGCATTCCCATACTCAGATCATAGACGGATGACATCATGAACGTAGGTCATGGCCACCAATCATACACCTTGGATCCATGCCATCAAAAATACTGCATAGCCACCGGGAATACACTGTGGATCTATGCGAGAAGACTCAAATTAGGATGACATAGCCACGTGACATACAAAGTGGATCTATGGGTCTTCAAATTATACATACTCCATCGCAACCTGGATCAAAAAGATGAGACCCAGGGTCTTCAATCCTATCACCTGAAAGTATGAATCTAACCATGTGATTACATGTGCTGAAGTCAAACATGGTAGAAACCACTTGATTACCGATCAATGATGAAACTGTTAACAAGTGCGAGGGAAATCACCATTAATGTCAATGACTTCCAAGGTACACTAGTACAATCCACCGAATGTGAATAAATGAGTTGAGGTTGAACATTCGACGAAATCTCTCGATCAGGGGTCAATGATGAAAACCCACTGTCGAAAGCGAGGAAACCTGCCATTGAGGCATGCAAGTTCCAAGGTACCAAATAATTTCTAAGTCTTTCTTCCGTATAATGAGCTAGAGTCGACGGAACAAAACTTGTCACAGGAGGGCCTTGATGTATCCCCCATCAATGACATGAAATGAGTAATAGATTTTGAAGGTTAAATAGAGTATGATATAGGTTGAATTGGACACAGGGAAGGCTGACACGGTGAGAATGGACAACTGTAGATGGCCAACTCAATAGAGGGTTTGGATGTACTTCTCTTGAACATATGAATGACATGACCAAGGACTTGGCAACACTGACTCATAGACGACTCGGGATATGACCTTGCAGCAAGTCGAATGAGAGACAAATGGATTTCCCAAACTGGTTTCAAATAATGAATAGGGGGTGTCATGTTCAAGAGCGACACTTACTGCCAATAATATGAATATGAAAACACATTTCTTTCCCAAATTTTCCCCCACCATTTCTGGCGAATACCTCTTTATTTTTACGCAAGCTTGAGGAGGATAACATATGCTTGTTGATGTAATCTCATCCTTTGGATGAGTCCCTTGGAGTATGTTTAATGAACCCTAGGAAGGAGTGGTTCAGTCCCATTTCGGGTCTTTCGATGTTTGTTTAACGAGTCCAAAGATAGAAAACTTGAGGGTTTTTCATGTTTTGAGAGTCTGAAAAACACTTAAAGAGAACTCTCTCAGTTCCTTTTTCGTAAAATAGTTCGACAGGACTAAAAAAGTGATAAACTATTGCCCATCGAATGTTTTGTTCAAATACTTTTACGAGCGTGAACAGAACAAGGTCGCTCGGCAATCTTTTTGTTTTTATGGAGTGTGAAAAGAGCTTAAAGGATAATCCTTTGTGTTCATCATTTTCATGTTACCATGGCCAATACGAAAAGACGAGAAAAGTATACTCAGTTGTGTTCTCATGTATTTTCGAGTGCGAGAACGAATGAAGACTGAGCTCAAAGTTTTTCTAAAAACTATAAAAAGCAGTCGTACATGAAAAAAAAGAAACAACATCTGTACTCTTTCGTGTGGGCTTCAAAGTCATTATATCTGCAAAAATTCACACTCATAGGGCTATTAGGCATTAGGTTTGATGAATAAAATAATATAAAAAAAAAAAAGGTGAAAAGTAAATAAATGTGGGTAAAAGGGCTTTTACCATATTCATTGTGATTTTACCAAGAACTTTGCCCCAAAACAACCCTTTTTACCTCAAATTTCATTGCTCGATCGTGGGAAGCATAGGAAACCATTTAGCGAACCATCTATGTCATCGAGGTAGGTTCTTGATCTCCTATCTTTTCCATGGTTTAGTTTTCATTTTCATTGGCAAATTTCAAGGTTTTGAGTTTGTTTTAGGGCCAAAACTTGTGCCCAGGCGTTCTCACAGGCTAGCCATACGGAACCTGCGAGAATGCATGATTCTCGTAGGTGGCCTCAAAGGCACCAGCGAGAATCTCACAGTGTGCTAAAGGGGCACCTGCGAGGGCTGCAAAATGAAAATTCACTTTGATTTTTGCTCAATGAAAAATATTCCAAGGTTTGAAATGAGTTGTTGACTCCCTTCTTATGGTTCTTGTGCAGGCATTTGACCGTCATAATGTTGGAGTGGCATGAAAGAGAACATGAGGAAGATGATGCTATCATCGAGAATGACCTGGGTACCGTTGTTGCTCTTCGATACTGTGGGCTCTTGAAATTATTCTGGATTCCGGGCATGAGGGCACAAATTAGATTGTTGGAGTACCTGGTTCATATGTGGGACGTGGACTAGTAGTTGTTTCACATGGGAGTCCACACTTTGACCGTAGATATCGAGGATATCTAATTTTTGACAGGGTTATCATGGCATGGTCACCACGCTAGCTTGACCGGTAGTCGAGGTGGCAGACTCCCTATGAGTGACTATTGTCGCCAGTACTGCATTCCAGAGGCAGAAAGAAGCAAAGGCAAGGTGGCTATCTGGGGGGTCCAAGATTTGACCCTGCGAACCATCTTTTTCACCATAGTGTTAGAAAAAATAGGACCGCGGAGAAATAAAATAAGACAAATGCAGAAACAAAACACAGAAGACACACAATACAAGAGAGACACAGATTTACGTGGTTCACCCAGTGTGGGCTACGTCCACCAGAGAAATTGCCAGGTCCTTCCTTTATTATTATCCAACAAATGAAGGGATACAACTTACAGCAAAACCTGCTGTAACTTCCTCTTCTTTCTCTCACAGTCTCCTCTCTCAGAATACAATATTCACCACCAATCATAGCCGTGATACATTTCTCTCATAAAAGAGGGTTGCCTTCTAGGGTAAAAAACCCTAACATAATCTCTACCGTTAGATCTGCGACCTTATAATGAACGGTCCAGATTTACAATGAAATTACAATATACTTTTATAAGGAAATTTTTGCTTCGGGAGCTTCGCCCCCGAACCCCCACTGGGGGCCCGCTTGCCCCCAGACCCCCCAACCGGGGGGGTGGACCCCCTGGACCTTGCAGAGGGGGTACCCCCCCTCTGCACTCCCCCATGTGGAAGAGTGTACATACTTATGGGGTGTAAATACTTCATGGGGTATAAACACGGCTGAAAGCAAGGACCTCTGAATCAGGAAGATAATCAGGCTCCACAACCAACACATAGCATGCATGGATGGGAGTGCAGCTCCACACATGGCTCTCCAGAGCTACTTCCAGTATGCCATCGAGTGCACAGAGCCATGAGTCTTCAACTGGTCGGACGTAGTTCTCCGCAGTATGAAGAGGCAGTTGACAAAATGCAGGAGAGGTAACCTGAAGCAGTTTGGGTACATATCACTTTTGGTGTTTTTCTTTCTTGAGAGGGTCCCCTTGATGAGATTACAGGTTGAGTGGGGTTTACCAGCCCCACAGGATCCGAGTATGTTGAGGTGGTGCAACCTCATGGCCCGACATGTAGCTTGGCCTATCATCAAATACAATGATTCATTTTTCGACTGGTTGCGGCCACAGATGCTGATGGTTGATGACTACGCCTATGCCAGATTGGACTTCCGAGGGGATCCAGATTTATCACTAGCTGAGGATGCTCAGTGGGGTGACCTATGTAAGAAGTACACATTTTGTTCTTTTAAATGTTTTTGTAATTTTTATCATATAAAATGTTTTTTATGTTTGTCTAAGGACTAATCAAAAAATCTCCTTTTGATGGCATACATGTGGGGCCATATCGACCACCAGGGACTTCTCCTATTCAGTGGTGAGGAGAGGCAGCTCCAGTATCATGATGGGATCCCGAAGACTATGAAGCAGTGGAGAAAAACTTGGAGGGGTTGATTGCTGACATTCTAGATATGGCTATCGGGGAGATCCCTCGGCGTTATCAGTGCCACACTGTGGGTGTGTCAGAGTCTATTGGCTGACTACTTTGTAGGGTGGCCTGGGCAGTCGTGTATTATCGTGAGCATCACCCATGGTGCTACTTTGTAGAAGCTATGAGCTTCATATTTTGAAATTTTGGTCCTTGGACAGAAACCTTTTGTAAAAAAACTTTTGATCATTATATACATATATACGGCTTCTACCGGCTTATCTTGTGTTGTGCGATACATGTAATGTGATTGGTTTATAAATGGCCCAAATGTCTATCTAATACATAGTTAGCTAATGCATCAGTTAATGTATTTAGACAGCTAGGAATATGATGATACTCAATATAATCAAAATAACGTTCCAAGAGGCAAATTCGTAAATATACCCATAATAAAGTAGGACTTCAAAAAGCATAGACATTACTTAACTGCAGTACTACTAGCTATGAATCGAGTCATACAACCAAGTGACGGATACCGAGCGAAATAACATCAATCAACAATTCGATAATGGCGCTATACTCTGCAATATTGTTGGTTGCACGGTCGAGACACACACCTCATAGAGTGATAAGTTCGTTTGTAGGGGCGTAAATTGCCCAAGTAGTAGAAGCAAGGTTCTGAGTACTACAGCTAGTACCATCAGCGAAGCTAATGTGGGGTAGCAAAGACTCTGACATTTGGAAACCAAACACAACTTAACATAAGGGCAGAGACCAGATAAAGAAAAAACATACTACAGTAACACACAAGAAGTATGATACAATAAAATTCAAGTACTCATGCATAGGTGATCTTAGGCATAGTACTTCTTTAAGTACAACCCATTTCTAGGTTCACTCAAAGGGATACCGTCGTAATCTACTAACTCGTAAGATCCTTTCTCCAAAACTCGTTTCACGATATATGGACCTCGCCACATGGCATCAAATTTTTTATCTCCCAGCATATCTCGATCTTGTTCGTAGAGGAGAACCAGATCACCTTCGGAGAAAACACGAGGCTTGACATGTTTGTCGTATTGGGCCTTCACACATTTCTTCTGGGCTTCAATGACTAGGTAGTGTCGTGTCGAGTTTCATCTAATCGCATGAGATACAACCAACGTTCTTCTTCGACATAAGTGTTTGGTAGGAGTTTGACAACTAGTTTTAGGGAGGGTATCTCACATTCAATCGACAGGATGGCTTCAAGACCATAGACTAAACGGAATGATGTAAACCCGGTAGCAGACTTAACGAATGTCCGGTAAGCCCACAATGTTGAAAACAACATCGTGTGCCAACTTGTTTTGTGAATCCCTATCATGCGTCAAAACATGGTAATGAGGACTTTGTTAATTTCTTCGACTTGGCCGTTGGCTTGTGGGTAATAGGGTGTTGAGTTTTCATGGCGAAGACCCAACTTTTCAGTGAGTTCGAACATCATGAAGTTTCTAAAGTGACTACCATGATCAGTGACGATAGCCTGAGGAACACCAAAACGAGGTATGATGTGATTGAATATGAATAAAGCTGCGGTCCTTCTGGTATTGTCAAATGTCGGCATCGCCTCAGCCCGTTTCGTAAAATAATCTATGGCTACAATAATGTATCCATGCCCCCCGACTGAGTGGGGGTGACATGTCATGAAATCAATACCCCATTTTGCAAAAGGACCAACGGAGACCACAGGGTGAAGAGGAGCAGGATGTGACCGTATTTTATGGTTGTAGGTCTGGGAAGCATGGCATTTTTGGATGACAATTATACAATCATTGAATAAAGAAGGCCAGAAATACCCTGCTCATAAGATCTTCTGGGTAGTAGAATACTTGAGCATATGACCACCACAAGCTCCAAAATGGCAGTCATTTAAGGCTTTCTCAGCTTCGTCAAACATGAGGCAATGTTGAAAAACTGAGTCAATCCCACGAGGATAAAGAGTATCATCGAGGATAATATATTGACGGGCTTGATAGCTCATTCGACGGTGGTCAGTACTAGACAAATTGGGCCAAAAAGTCTAGGTTTGGAGATATATGATGATATCTTCGTACCAAATATCATCATAACTAATTAGGAAAAGGGATTCATCGGGTAATGAATTGGCTGCTACATTTTCCGTCTCAGAGTAGGGAAAGTCACATATCAACTCGGAAAAAACTAAGGATTTCTTGGACTTAGCGCGTTCGAATTCTAAGTCAAACTACTAGAGTATCACAATCCACTTGGAGTATTTTCCCCCTAGCAGTTGTCGGGTGAGAATGTGTTGCATAGGGTTGCAGTTAGAAATTACCATAGTCTTGCGAGAGAGGATATAGTGCCGGAAACGTTGAACTGCTTGGATGGCTGCCAAGGCTAGTTTTTCAACATGTAAATACCTGGTTTCGGTAGGCGTTAGACTTAGACTCAAGTAATAGATCACATGTTTGTCATGAGAATCATCCTCCTGGATGAGAACCATAATGATGGTGTAATCCGAGGCTGCGAGGTAGAGGAAATAGTCACGACTGTAATTCGGTGGGAAGAGGAGCGGAGTACGTGTTAGGGACAGTTTCAAAGCTTCGAAGGCTTTGTTGATGATGGTATCCCATACGAACTTAGAACCCTTTTTGAGTAGTCATGTAAATCCAAGAGTTAGCTCGCCATAGTTCGGGATGAAACGACGAAGAAAGTTTGCTTTCCCTTGTAAACTTTGTAACTAGTGAAGCGAAGAAGGAGGAGGGAGATTGAGAATCACCTCGACCTTTAAAGGATCTACCCTGATCCCTTGATGTGAAACAATAAAGCCTAGAAGTCCGCCAGATTCTACGTAGAAAACACATTTGTGAGGATTCAAGCATATATGGTAAAACCAACATTGGAGGAAAATGGCTCAGAGGTGTATTGGATGATCTATACGGCGCATGGAATGAGCGGGTAAGTCATCGAGATATGGTTGCATGATGTGCTTGATATCATGGAAGGCATAAGACATAGCACGCTGAAAATTCGTGCCAACATTTTTTAGACCGAAAGGAAGTTTCCGATAGGCAAAACTGCCCCAAGGACAAATAAAAGTGGTTTTGTGTTGGTCCTCGGGAACAATATTGATTTGATTATATCCGGAGAAACCATCCATCAGAGATAATATTTCACTTCCGGTGCAATCATCAAGAATCTAGTCAATGAAGGGGGTAGGAAAGTTGTCTTTAGGACAAGCTTTGTTAATATCCCTATATGTTGGATTACTGAGAGGGGGGGTGAATAAGTAATAACGTAATTATAATCCTTTTTCTTCAAAGGTTATATCAATGTAGAATTATTATCCAATAATGAGAAGTAAGAAATAAACAATCACACATATACATAGTACACCAGTGTTTTACATGGAAACCCAAATTGGGAGAAAACCACGAATTTTTTTTTCTTATATGTCTTGAAGAATTACATTCATTAGAAGCACCAACTTCCTTTGTTTTCCAGTTGCAACTAGAAGGAGGCTCCAACCCCCTAGTTTCTTAGGCTACAACCTGAGGGAAGCTCCAACTCCCCAATTCTATGGCTACAACCAGAAGGAGGCTACAACCCCCTATGTTCTTCGACTACAACCGGAAAGTGGCTACAACCACCTGTCCTTGCCCCGTCCTGCCACCCTGAAGTAGAAGTAGAATGATGGAACCACTGTCACACTATCACTGTGAGATATACCACTGTAAACCTATACCAATAAATATAAACCATGTATCAACCATGCATCAACCTGTACCCCAACCTGTATTCAACCTGTACCATAAACAAGTGCATCAACCATGCACCAACCTGTAATCAACTTGTACCATAAACAAGTGCATCAACCATGCACCAAACTGTAATCAACCTGTACCATAAACAAGTGCATCCAACCATGTAAAAAGTATGTACCAATCATGTGTCAACTACTCATCAACTATGACTCATCAATATGTACCAACATCATCAACTATACACCTCATGTATGTGCGCCAACTCA
>ML784231.1:262317-277399 GCA_009831015.1 Picea engelmannii | reverse complement strand
AAGCTTTTGATTTGTTCTTGAGAAAGCAAACTGCAGTCATTCTTGTATAATCATCAACTAATAACATAAAGTATCTCTCACCTTTTAAGCCTTTTTTTGTAGTTGGTCCAACTAGATCAGTATGCACAATTTCCAGTGGTTTTTTTGTTGAATATTCCTTTGATTTGAAGCTGGTCTTTGTTTGCTTTCCTTGTTGGCAATGCTTGTATAAAGTGTTGGTTGGTTTCGCGATCTGGGGCATTTCTCTGACTGCATCTCTTTTGCTAACTTTGACAAGGTTATCAAAATGCACATGACCCATTCTTCTGTGCCATAGCCAACTTTCATCTTCCTTTCCTAGACAACACTTTCATTTCCAATTTCGCTTAACACATATATGTTGCTTGAAGTTCTTGCAGCTGTAGCGAGCAATTTTCCTGAACCTTCTTTTCTTATCTCACACTTTTGTGAATCAAAAGTAACTTTATGACCTTGGTCACACATTTGACTCACACTTAAAAGATTATGTTTCATATCTTCTACTAGTAGAACATTTTCTTCCTTTTCATTCTTGTTCCCAATTCAGACTGTGCCTTTTCCAATGATTTTGGATGAATCATCATTTCCAAAGGAGATTGATCCATCTCTTTCCTTTCGTAATGTAAGAAACTTGTCTCTATAACGTGTCATGTGTTTTGAACATCCACTGTCGACATACCAACCGCGTTTCTTTTGTTTATCTTGTAGAGCGATTGTGCATTCTTCATTGCTATACTGATCTTGCTTTCTTATCCATGTCATTTTATGAGGTTCTTATTTGTTACTCTGTTGAGGTTCTTTAGGAGGGACTGTCATTCTGCAATTTTTGGCCATGTGTCCAAAATGGTTACATTTGTAACATTCCACTTCAGTGCTCAAAGATTTAAACCTGTTGTAACTTCTTCTCTGTGTTTCACTAGGTCTTCTTGAATAACCCCTTTGTGTATGCCTCTCAAAGTAGTTATTGTTCCTGTTGTTAGCTCTGCAATTTATAGCTTTATGTCCAAAATTATTACATGCATAACATAAACCAAAAAATATAGTTTGATACCTGGTAGTTGACGATCTTATGAAAGGAGGTGCTATTATGAATCCTTCTTCTTCTTGAGGTCTATCTATTTGTTGTTGATTCTGAAATCTGAATCTTCTCAGTGGAGGAGTGTCCCTGTAATCTTCCTTGTATATCTTTTTATCCCCTTTGATTGTTTCTGCATAAATTTTTGGATTTGTTTCTTCCTCTGTTGTTTTGGAGATTGATCCCTTTTCTGTCTAATTGTATCCAAGTCCGGACTTGTCAAGATAAGATTTTTGACTACTGATAATGTCATCCAGGACTTTTGAGATATTCTGCATATTTTTCTTTTGAATATCCTTTCTTAGTGTGACAATCTCTGCTTCCCAATTTCCAATGATCCTGTCCTTTCCTTCTAGTTGTTCTTTGAGTGCTTCTTCAATTCTTTTTATCTTCTTCTATTTGAACCTTCAATTTTGTGACCATTTGTTCTAGTTCTTGAGTGTCTTTTTTCTTATCTAGTTTTGCTTGTAGTTTCTTGCTTTTCTTCTTTTCTCTTCTGATAACTTCTATGGCACTCATTAATTCTTCTCAGAAGCCAACTTCTGCCTCTTCAATTTCTTCTTCATATGCTTCTTCACATTCTTCTTCGGAGTCTTCTTTATCAGAGTCTTCTACTGCCATGAATAGAACTCTCCCTGTTTCACTATCACTGACTTCATCTTCATCTGATGATGAGATGTCTTCTTTGGTGCAAAAGTTTTTCTTGAAAATTTTATTTGTAGTTCTTTTACCTTTATATGTTTGTCTTCCTTTTGAGTAACCTTCATCGTTTCTCTTTTTCTTATGAGGACATTTGTTAGCAAAATGACCAATACCATCACAATTAAAACAAATTAAAGGAAGCTTACCTGTGCACCTACTGTTGGTTCCCTTGTCCAGTCTTTTGACGAAGTTGGCCACTTCTTCATCATATTTCGAGACGTCGCTACTGCTGCTATATTCTTCTTGTTCCTTTTTCTTTTTCTTTGATCTTTTGGATGCTTTGAAGGCTTCTTCTTTTACATCTAGATTTTCCTATTCAATTCTCATCTCATATGCTGTGAAGATTCCATGCAGTTCGTCCATGCTTATTGAGTTTAGATCCAATCTTTCATCTAGTGATGATATCTTAGGGTTGAATCTCATAGGAAGAGATCTTAGTACCTTTTGAACAATTACAGATTCTTCGATTTCTTCTCCCAATCCTATGATTACATTCACTATTTCATCGACTCGTAAGAAGTAGGCTGCGATATCTTCATCTTCCTTCATTTTTAGTTGTTCGAACTGACCTTTGTAAGTTTGAAGCTTTGCTGCTTTGACTTTTGAATCTCCTTCATAAATATTTCGAAGCTTGTCCCAAATCTCTTTAGCAGATTTACAATGTGCAACTTCGGTGAATACCGTATCATTGAGACCATTCAAAAGTGCATTTATGGCTTTGGAATTATTCTCACTGAGTTTCACTGCTTTGTCATTTGTTGGTAGAACTACTAGTGTTGTGTATCCATCTACAATTGATTTCCAAACTTGAAATCCCTGTGCTTGTATATATGTCTTCATCCTTATTCTCCAAAAAGCATACTTTTGTCCATCAAACTATGGTATTCCATTTTTATACGAGTTGGTACTCTCCATGATCTACCTTTCAGTGGTTAAACTGATTTCTAAAGGAACCTGCTCTGATACCAATTGTTGGATTACTGAGAGGGGGGGTGAATCAGTAATAACGCAATTATAATCCTTTTTCTTCAAATGTTATATCAATGTAGAATTATTATCTAATAATGAGCAGTATGAAATAAACAATCACACATATACACATTACACCAGTGTTTTACGTGGAAACCCAAATCGGGAGAAAACCACAAAATGATTTTTCTTATATGTCTTGAAGAATTACATTCATTGGAAGCACCAACTTCCTTTGTTTTCCAGCTGCAACTAGAAGGAGGCTCCAACCCCCTAGTTTCTCAGGCTACAACCTGAGGGAAGCTCCAACTCCCCAATTCTCTGGCTATAACCAGAAGGAGGCTACAACCCCCTATGTTCTTTGGCTACAACTGGAAGGTGGCTACAACCACCTGTCCTTGCCCCGTCTTGCCACCCTGAAGTAGAAGTAGAATGATGGAACCACTGTCACACTATCATTGTGAGATATACCAATGTAAACCTATACCAATAAATCTAAACCATGTATCAACCATGTATCAACCTGTACCTCAACCTGTATTCAACCTGTACCATAAACAAGTGCATCAACCATGCACCAACCTATAATCAACCTGTACCATAAACAAGTGCATCAACCATGCACCAAACTGTAATCAACCTATACCATAAACAAGTGCATCCAACCATGTATGAAGTATGTATCGATCATGTGTCAACTACTCATCAACTATGACTCATCAATATGTACCAACATCATCAAATATACACCTCATGTATGTGCACCAACTCATAAACTACTTGTCTCAACCATGTAATCAACATGTACCACAACCAAAATCCCTCATCAATTTCATCATACAGATATGAGTTGTAGCTTTGTAATAGACCTGGTTTATATGATCACATTCTTGCAAACTTTCCTTAACTTTAAAAACAAGAGACTAGCATTTTCATCATACTTTTCTTTAGTCTCACATGCCTAGTTTTGGATTAGTCAACAACCCTAACTTGAAGTAATCATAACTTTGAACTTGTACTGTATGAAGATATGAAACTGATACAAAATATTCGTCAGTGTGTTTTATTCAATTCCTCCAAGTGTCACTACTTGGAACTTCTCAGAAAAGGTGTTATAGAAAAAATGACATACCTTGCTGAATTCTGGCTTATTCTAGAGAGCGACCTTGTAGAGCATGCCCCTCACAAATTACTTGATGAATTGATCTGAAAATATTAAAAAACATACTAAATACTATAAAATAACCAAAACATGTTGTCTCACTGAATTTGGATCTGTTATGAATATGTTATGACGTTTTTACATGAAACACCTGATTTTGACTAGTTTCAGGACTGACCACAAACCCTATTTTACATAGAGTGTAACTCCCAAAATACAATGACCCACAAGATGAATTTTTTGCCACAGATACTTGGATATGTGTTCTCACTTGAATAGCAATTTAAGTATCTATATCATTATATAAAAAAAGTTATAGTGAAAATGGTGAGATTACCTGTAAATAACATACCTTAGAAAGCACCATCAAAAGAATTTATCCTTCCTTGCATTTCGGCCTTCTTTTCTTCACTTTCCTCAGAATTTAGGCTTAGATATCATTTGTTTACCTCAGAAACCTATATATATTCAATATTCTCAAGTGTGATTAAAATGAGAGAGCCTTGCCTCTTATTTATACTCTCCAAGTAGCTTCCTTAAAAATATCTTCTAGGTCACTTGGCCCACTTTCCTTATTTTAGGGTTGGGTCCACTTCTAATTTATCCATTAAATTTATTATTGAAATTATTTATTTTGTATTCACTTTGAATTATAATACACTCATCACTTCACTTTATTATTTACCTTTTAAAATCTCTTAAACCACTTTGATTACTTTGACCTTTTGGGGCTTCTGGATGACATATGAGGGTCCTCCAACTTCATAAGGCCATAACTCTCAAACCATGAGGACTTATGTGACATTGTACATACCACCAGAAATGGCATGACATGTACTATCCATATAGGATATTTTCCCTGACAAATTCACGTTCCTTCATCTCATTATTCCACAATTAAGCATGGGTTCTCTTACTCCACAAAGTGTCTTCCTATGAGGGCTTTCACCATAAGGGGACCACTTTGGAGTTCATCCATATTTACTTATTATCAACCATGAAAAAACAATAATGAGTCATATTTACATCAAACAATATTGGGTCCATTACCCAAACCTTTTTGCTACGGGGCTTTCTTCAAGGGCTGACATCAATGACAACCAACCTTAATCAACACTATAATCAATGCACACATGGATTGTGCCTTGTTTCTTGTCAATCGGGATAATATTGGAAACCAAGTTAGTGAGAGCCACCGAGTAAATAAAGCTGGCTTTGAGAAGTTTCTTGACTTCAAGCTTGATAGTGGCCTCTTTACATGGGTGGACCGAACGAAGGCGTTACCGGATGGGTTTAGCGTCTGGGTATGTCTTAATCTCATGTATCACAATGTTGGGGTCAATACCTGGAATTTATTCATAGCTCCAGGCGAAAACGTCATGAAATTCTTTGAAAAGTGACTTGTAGGTGATGATTTCATCAGGGGAACATGAAGCTCCGATATGCACATTTTCGACAATTCTAGGTTTTATGGATATGTCGAGGGGAATGGTCGGTGAGATATTGCTTAATTTCCCTTCAGAAAACACATCGTGTGTGGACTCGAGAATGATGGAAATGACAAAAATAGTCGAGGGGGTCAAGATTCGTTGGTAGCTCTCGATGGTGTGTTTTTCAAGGAAGAGGATGGAACGATGATGTCCATCATCCCAGGGGGTGTCTTCCATGATAGACATAATCATCTCGTCCATGGGAAAAATGACACGGAAAGGATATGGAGATAAATCACCAACAGAGGGGGTAGGAGGATTTGCCGATTGAATGGACTGATAGGTGGATTCGACTAGACTCAAAGGCATTTGGTCGCCGAAATGAAGATGATCGTCGGGGTCAGGTACCATCCATGGGTCGTGAGACACAGGGGTTCTATGAATATAGGTGGAGATCATGTTGATTGAAGTGAAAGATGGATGTGGAACATCGGGTGGTGGGATGGGGANGGGGGGGGGGGGTTTGGAAATAAATGGTATGTTGCCAATACGCATATCTGAGTTAAAGAAGGCTAATTGGTCGATGGTAATTACCTTTCCTTGATGTGGGAAATGTACAACATGAAAAAGAGTCGACACAACTGCGTGCATGGAGACAATCCAACTATGGCCAAGTAGAAGGTTGTAATCGAGAGGAACGTCAAAGACTTCCACTTCAACTTGGACCGTTTTTCCTTCTAACGTAATTGGCAATGAAGGGAGGACATCGTAAGGCTTGAAACCAGAGCCATTAAAGGATTTGAGTGTGTTATGGGATTCTGTCAAAGAGGGAGAGCCGATGGCTTTCCAGCAGGTAATAGACATGACGCACGTCGAGGCACCCTTGTCGATAACTGTTCTATAAATGTTTTTGTCGGAGACAATCACTTGTATTTGGAATGCGAGTTGAGGGGGTAACCTTGGAATGTGATCTTCCAAGTAAAAAATTATTAAATTCGTATCCGTAGGGTCGATTCCACCGATAGCTTTCAACAGTGCCTTCCGTTTTATAGGACAAATTTGAAGGGCTTCGAGGACTGACATCGAGGATGGTGCTTGGGCCAGATCTTCAACAATACTGTAGTTCTGGGCATCACAGGCGTGAAGATTGAAATCTGATTTTTGAACGACACCCTTTAGAGGAGGGCGAAGGACTGTGTCGAGGCTCAGTCATTCAAGATGAAGAGGACCATTGGTAGGTGGAGTCATAGGAGATGGTTGGACCAACGAAGGAGGTATAACATCAACCTTCTCTTTACAGGAGGAATAATCTTTGGCTCGAGTGGTAAGTGTGATGTCATTTTGCTTTGAATCACCTATACACATTAAGACATAGGATGTATTGGAGGGGGAGTGTTGGTCGTGAATGACTAATTGGGCCTGTTGTTGAGAAGGGAAGGGTTGTGACAATACAACCGGAGTGGGTGGTTTTGTGGTCCCTTGAAGGAACTTAGTAACCTCGACTCGTCATGGACAATCCTTAGTGTAGTGATCATCACCACAGATAAGACAAGGGTATCGGGGTTTGCGCTTATCCCTATCATCAACAAGTGGTGTTTTGGTTCTCTCTGCTTGCGAATTATTTTTGTCCTCCTTATTCTTACTCTTTCCCTTTTTGGATTTGTTTTTACCGGTGAGGGTAGATTGAATAGCATTTACCTCAGAAATCTTACTGGTGGGAGGGGTAGGAGACGAAGCATTTTGAACATTAGAAGAAATGGGTTTGGAGTTGTTGCTAGAGGTTTGGACGAAATGCAGTTGGGCATGGAAAGTGCCAATCACACCATCAGCTACATGAGAAGTAGCAAGAGTAGTTGAAGTGGTGGAAGTAGAAGGATGAGGTGCGTCAGGGAGTAAGTCGTAAAGAGTACCCGTTTGTGAGTAAACGAGGTCAAGGTATTGAGCATGAATAATGGCCTATTCTTCTATGACAACTCCACCCATGGCGATGTCATGACCGATGTCGTTCACAAATGATTTCGTGAACCATTATGCTAACAACTAATCAGGAAGTTCGAGTTTGATGAGACGTCGTCTTCGTCGCCACTCATGAATGTGATTGGAGATATGAGTGACTTTGGTTTGTTTAAAAGAACTCAAAATATCGGTAACCATTTCATAGCAGATCGGTAACTGGTAGTGGGTGAGGAAATCCATATCAAGGGTGTTGAAGTCGGTGAAGAAACCTCGTGGTAATTCTATATACCACTTCGTGTCAGAACCCGTGAGAGTTCTTTGAAAAAGGCGTAAACGAATAGAGTCAGCCATCAAGGAGTTGGATGAGCACCAAAGGTGAAAATTCATGATGTGATTGTTCGGGTCCTCTCCCACTTTGCCATCGAATTTAGGGATGTCAGATGGTAGTTTGGCCGGCATAGCAGGCCATTGGGGAGAGTGACGGATCAGATCATTTAAAATCCTTGATAGATCCGGGAGGTCCAAGGTGGCTAAGAAAGGTAACTGTCTATTCACATGTGGGTACTGGTGACTTTGGGGAGGGAGTCCCATCGTCAAACCAGTGGGACCATAAGCAGTCTGCATATAATGCGAGGATTCGAGAAGATTCAGTGGTTGTTGTGGAGGCAAGTAACTCATAGGATTGTACCCTTGAACGGGGGCATGGGATTGAGCATTTGAGCCCCAAATAGGGTTAGACGTACTTGGATATGGTTGGCCTATACTAGGGGGTATAATGGATGTAGCTTGAGGCTGTTGCCCCCCAATCAATTGAGGATTATGTTGTATCAGATGGTTCCAATACTGGGCCAAGGATGGAGGTATGTTTTTTCCATAGGGTGGGGTTGGTGGGGGTTGTCCTCCAATCGGGGGTTGTGTTCCAATCGGGGGTTGTGTTCCAATTGGGATTTTCCCTGCAAGGGGGGGTTGAGTCGAGCCTCCTTGGTGAAATTGTCCATCAATAGGAATTTGGTAATTTGGTGTGAATGACAGAATGGTGCCACTAGGATCAGTGCCTTTGATAGAGGATGGAAAAGGTCCTCTGAAAAAGGGTGGAGGAAGTGTCTAAATGAAACTAGGAAGAGAGTGCCCAGAAGAAGTGGGACCACCAAGAGTTCTGGATGTGATTTGCGTAGGAATGGGAATAGAGGCATTCAATGCACAGTATCTGGGTGGAAGTGTCGGGGTGACTCTAGGAGAAAGTGGTGTGCCAATAGGGTCTTTGCTAGCCGCAGTAATCCTGGTGTGAAGACTCATAGTATCTGTGTAATGGACCATTTGTAAAGGGAGAGTCATGATGTGGTCGGCTTGCAGAACTTTTGTACCAGGAAAATAATAAGCAGTAGTAAATGGTACTGCATCTCGATCATATGTTTCGGGTAGCTTAGGTGAGACAGTGATATCAATGCCTACTCCTGATCCAAAGAGGTCCTGTCTAAAAATGTCGATAGCCCAAAAAGGATCTTGACCCTCAGGTTCTAGGAAAGGTCCAGTTGGTGATCCAGAAGACTGAACAACTAGTTCTCTAGAAGAATTCAGTCGCAAAATATGTCTCTCAGAGTCGGGGTGAAGTCAAAAGTCCTCTTGAGAATTGGAAATTTAGAATCGTTCTAGAGAGTTAGTTCTTTCCACTTGTGGAGTGGTGATGTCTTGGACTTCACTCTGTTGAGGAGATCCCTCCGGTGAGTTGGTAGGCAAGGGTTGAGAACCTTTCAAATTTTCTGGGGGTAAGCCTTGAATTCTATGTGAACGACATGGAGGGTCAATTGCGAACGAGTTAAAAAACTGATGAAGAAAATTCTATGGTCAACTTGGGTGAACAAACAACATGCGCTAGTAAAAAAAATCTAGGGAACAAGACCAAGCAATCAAGATCTTCTAATTGCAAAGTCACTAGTTGGTGATGAAATCTAATGTCTCAACGATGAGACAAGAAGGGGCTGGGCTAGGGTGGAAAAGTTACGTTGAAAACCTGCTTAACGGACTTACACCCTGGTGCAAGATTCCACACATAATTGTGGGTATACCCTCCAAGGAGCCCAAGTGAGGTTGGCCAACGTCGATTCCAGGTACTGTGAAGACTTGCCCCTTCACAGTCACCTTGTGTAAGACCCTAAGAAGATAGTCCACTAAGGTTACCACCAACAACAATAAAGCCTGGGGGGATAGTCGACAGTCCGATCCACACGCAAGGGCAGGGTATCTAGCCCGAAATCAGCTTGAGAGGCTTCCACTCATCATTGTGGGTATACCTTCAAGTGACCCCCGTAATACGTGTGATCTCTACACCGATATCAACAAATCAGGGTGAGTAACTCTATCAATATCAATGCGACCTCGGGTTTGACCCTTGTGTGAGAAGGGCTTCCCAGGACAAAATGTTGCAAATGGAATTTGACACTCCTTACCACAAGATGCTATTATGTGTTTTGTGATTTGGAGAGTGTGTCTCTCTGCCTATTCTAAAGCTCTAGCCTAGCTAATGTTGGTGTATTAGAGTCCTGGAAAAGAGTTATTAGTTAAATTTTTAAAAATTGCGCGATATTATTAAAGGCTATTGTTACTCAAAGGAGACAGAGATGAAACTGATGTTGTGTGAGACTTTGACCCAACAATGCATAGATATGAATGAAATATATCAATTTTTGTTCGATGAATCCTATTTACAGGAGGGACAGAGGAGTTTTCTGGAACAATCTTGAACTACAATATACAATATTCTTTGAAATGCAATATCAATGAATCACGAACAATGCCAATTCTCTATTGTTCTATTTCAACATTTGATTGCCAATATTTTCGGAATAAAAATTTCTTTTAAAAAGAAAAATGTTATTTAATTTTCAAAAGAAATTGCATGACAGTGGTGGAACTAAGAAAAGCTAGCAACTAATGAAAAGCAATCTACAAAGAACCCAAACCAATCTTTCAATGAAGACAAAAATAACAAGCAGACAAGACTAGTCTTTTCAAATGCATGAGGGTAACAATTTTTCAAGTAATGATCAATTGAGAAAGACAATTAATCCCAACTTTTAAACCGATCACCGGCTCCCAACCAAACAAGCACTCGGATTTCAGGATCAGAGATTATATCCTTGTTAAGAATAGGTCAAGAGATAACAATTGAGAAAAAATGAACAAACAGATCTTTCGATCTCCGAAGACTGATCATTCACAAAAATCCAAAGTCAAGAGACAATCAATTAGTGGCCCAAGAAGTTCTTTTCAGACACACATACAAATCTGGGCATCTGAGCATACAAAAACCTTAATCCCAAAAAATTGCAAATGGGTTCGCAGGCTAGCAGTGGTTTACAGTGCGAGAATGAAGCATTCTCACAGGCTGGTCACAAGCAGAGTGCGAGAGGGTCACACTAGACTGAAAAGCAGGGTGTGAACTCTAGGGGTTCTCACAGGCTATAGAAGGGTTCAGTGCGAGAATGCCTGAAACTAAGAAAATTTTGGAAAAAAGACACAATTTTTGAAGGAACCTTTAGACCTAGAGAGTCTGTCAGAGTCTCAACAAGACTCAGAGATTGATAGAAATGAAAAATGGTAAGGTAAGAGCAAATGGCCACGAAAAAACACCAAAACCCACTAAAAAATGGGTTGCATCCCCAACGGAGTCGCCAATTTTGTTATCAGACTAATCAGTAGGTGAAAACACTAACAGATCTCCCTAGATCCACCTGCATCTAGAACAAAACAAGATAGGACACGACTCTTTCCCTAAGTTGTAATCATTGAACTTGCTAATAGGGAGGAATAAGTGACATACATTTGTATCGCTTCCTTAGGTCTCTGTTGTTCCCGCTTCACTCCGATGCTCTCGTGAGGTCAAGTCCAAGACAACACAAACCAACCAAAGTGAAGATAACAAAATGTATTCAATGTCAACTTATGCATATGATCAAGGAATTACACAATAAAGTAAGAGTGACTTTATGGGAAAGGGACATGCCGATGTATCATATTAATTGAAAGTAGAAGATACAACTTGATTGCCTTGATGTTACAAGCTTCCTTTCAGTGACCCTTGGTTCCAACACACACACTTTCTATGTACTTGCATGAAGAAGATCCAATTCCTCTTGATAGACCAACTAGAGTCTCCAAGCTTCTTTCAAAGTAGGGTTCTTCACACAATTCTTTCACCAATTCTTCATTCAATCTTGCTTAACCTTTTCCATGAGAAACCTTTCAATATATAGGAGAAGGTGAGATGGTTACATGGATGAGGATGATCCCATCAAATCTAAGAAGTCGGTAAAATGACAACCATACGAATGCCAACTCATTTTCTAGAAGATTCCCTTCTAGAACCCTCGAGACCTCTTCTCCTTTCCAAGCCTAAAAACAGGTTCGCACCCTGTGTATGGAGAAAAATGTGAGAGGTTCACACCGTAAGTGTAGGTGGCCTGCGAGAATGAGGGATTATCGCACCCTAGGCCATAGGCAGCCTGCGAACTCACTTTAAAATTTTTTTTTTTGGAAGGAGACAAGTGCCACTTTTCTTAGGAAAAATTTATTGTTGGGAGCTTGAATACACCATTGTTAAGATATCATCAGAGTGACCAAAATCACGTGTAACACCCTTTGTGTGGTAATAATCTTATCTAAGATTTTAGAGCTATTTTCATATCTATTTTGAATAAGTTTTGCATCAATTTATTTTCTTAGGTGAACTAATTCTTCCTCCATTCTTTCACAGGTTATTTGTTTCTCTTTAAGAGACTTTTCCAAACTTTCTTCCATCCTATTTGCTTCTAGGATTTGGTTTTTTAGGTTGCTCATGAGTTTCTCCATCTCTTTTTCTTTCTGTTCATAAGTTTCTCCATCAAGTTACATAGAAGTAATATTTTCTTTCTCTTTAGATCAACACCAACTGATCAGGATACACCCACACCCCTATTCACTAGCTCCAACTAGTAGGAGGCTTCGAACCCCTATTTAGTCAGCTACAACTGACAAGGAAGCACCTAATCCCCTACAAGCTCCAACCTTCCCTAGCACCTCCCAACCACCCTTTGTTCAACAATCTGACAATGATATATGCAGTCCTCTGGTAATCTTCTCTATCAAGCACTAGACTTCATCTATTCTACTCTGTCTCTTTTTCATTTAATATTCTATCTTCAACAAGAGACACTCTTTTATTCTTCTGATATTTAGCAATTATATAGGCATGTCATCACACCTTTTCACCAAACAATATGTATGTTCTATAGTTACATAACTTTTCATAACTATCACACCTCTTCAATTTCAGGCTAATAACCTTTGATTTTTAATAACACAATTATTAATACATTGTGTCTTTGTTCTTTCTAGGCTGCAGGCCGATCATCCTTTTCACCATGCCCTTCATTAGCATCAACATCAATGTCATTGTTTTCTTCAACATCAGAATACATTATGTTGGCATCACCATCTTCGTATTTATCTTCAGTTTCTGGATCTTCAAAGACTTTCACAAACATAGCCATCATCTTCTACGTGTCATCCAAATTTCCCATGATCCTTGACATTTAATATTTGTTTTTATATTACAACTTCAATTATTAGTTAATTAAAATAACATTGTCATCATTCCTATTCATTTTTTTAATGTATGAATAATTAACCAAGAATCATTTAACTATGTCTTTTAATAGGTCACTGTTTTTGCATCTTTGCAGGGTTTTATTAACTTTGGTGAACATCTAAAAATGGTAGCATGTGAACATTTTGACAATTGTGGTGGATATTTTATAGCCTCTACAATTTCTTCATACGATCCATGTTCATAATTATCTCTGTCATTTTTCCAAATAGTGACTGTGAAATATGTGGTCTTAAGCAGGGTTTTACTTTGTTTTTGGTGAATCTCCATAAATGGTAGTATTCCAAAACTCTGATAGTAATAGCGCTTTTCAATTTTTGAAAGTTCATTAACATGGTAGCATGGATTTGGTGACCTTCCATACTTGGTATTGTGCCAAAAACGCCGACAGAATTGGTAGTTTCATTTCCAACTGATGTAATGAACTCTTTTAAGCCCATGGTCACTCATATGACTGTCACGCCAGTAGTGTACAAAAAAACATATTTATCCAACCTTCTCAGTCTCTTTGACCAAAATGTAGGGGGCCTGACAGGTCGTCCGGGGCTCCAGGATGGTGATATTCGTGTGAAGTCCAAGCACCAAGAGCCCCCACCATACCCTTTCACTACACATCGAAATGCTATGGAGAGTGTTGTGTATATAAACCGATATTAAATTTTGCGCACTATACATATGGTATAAATCCCAACTGGAAATTTAATCAGTACATTCGATCTCTTGATTGGATGGTTGTTGAGTCTTTGCACCAGTTTAACAACCCCACGCAACACTGTCATTCATTTTCCATGCCTTTGTTGGGATCAATTTTCTTAATCGAACTGTATCGAGTCCACTGGATATATCGATCATTCACTTTGCACCATCTTCGAATACAAACACCCGTATGTGTATATGAAATTGAGATCCTTTATATTCACGCAGTCGCATTTGCTGCCTCTATCTTATTGAACAACATAGTTGATAAAATTATTCAACTCCACCATTATGCTAAGAACATAACCCTATCATAGGTAGATTTAGCTCTCAATTGTCAAAAGCATCATCGTCGTCGTCGGGGATAGGCTATGTTGTAGCAATTGCAAGATCTGCCTCATACTACAATTTTGTAGCCATATCAATCTAAACCTCTAGTGGAGCAAGAGAAGGTGACTCCACAAAATGAATATTGGGATCACCAGAAATTTTTTGTGCAAGATAAAGATATGGCTTCTCAAAATTGTAATTGATTTTAGTCGATATTTCATGATATTGAAGGTTCTTTTTTTTTCTTGTGGAGAGTAACCTATTTGGATTTAACTTGTCTGTTATTCACATCGAAATTGTTCCCATAAAGAACAATAGGAATATTCTCACATACCCTGCAAAGATCGTTGTGCCAGGTTGGTACATTTTTGTAAATCAGACATGATTATAGCACACTGGCCATTGTAGAATGGATACTCTACAAATATCAAGCTCTGAATTCAGACAAGAACTTGCAAAAGAGTTGACTTCCCAGGTTGCCAGCTTGGATCACTCCATGTTCCAAGCAAACTTAAGTAGACCTTTCCATTGACATATAGATTTGGATTAAAGAGCATTGATCCAAATCCTATTGTAAGAAAGGTTACCATAGGTGGGACTTGTGGATAGTTTGGTGGAGGATAAATGTCAAATACAAAGACTCCATGTTGTGTTTTGTCTCCACATCTTGGAAACTCCTGAAATAATTATTTATACTTATTTATGTCATTTCCAACTCCCCAAATCTCTGGCTACAACCAGAAGGAGGCTACAACCCCCAATTTTCTCCGACTACAACCAGAAGGTGGCTACAACCACCTGTTCTTGCCCCGTCCTACCACCCTGAAGTAGAAGTAGAATGATGGAACCACTATCACTATGAGATATACCGTTGTAAACCTGTACCAATAAATCTGAACCATGCATCAACCATGCATCAACCTGTAATCAACCTGTACCATAAACAAGTGCATCAAGCATGCACCAAGTATGTACCAATCATGTGTCAACTACTCATCAACTATGACTCATCAATATGTACCAACATCATCAACTATACACTTCATGTATGTGCCAACTCATCAACTACTGTCTCAACCATGTACTCAACATGTACCTCA
>ML784231.1:220548-242085 GCA_009831015.1 Picea engelmannii | reverse complement strand
ATCATTTAAATAATGATTTCTTCTTTTAGGTCACTTTGACTTCTTTGACCTTGGGGGATTCAAGCCTTCATGTGGGGGTCCTTCATCTTCATAAGGCCATAAATCTCAAACCATGAGGAGTTATGTGACATTCCACATACCACTGAAAATGGCATGACAAGCACTATCCATCTAGGATAGTTTCACCAACAATTTCCTTGATCTTCATCTCATTATTCCACATACAAGCATGGGTCGTCCAACCATTCTTCTAGGATAACGCAATCCGTAAAGCATATTTCCATGAAGGCTTTCACCATAAGGGGACCACTTTGGAGTTCATCCATTTGTGCACCTTATCAATCATGATAAGAAAATAATGAGAGCATGAGTCCTCCATCCATTCGTCTAGGATAACTCAATCCACAAAGCGTTTTCCCGTGAGGGATTTCACCATAAGGGGACCACTTTGGAGTTCATCCATTTTTGAACCTTATCAATCATGATAAGACAATAATGAGTCATCTATACATTTTTCCAACAATGCATCATATACCAATGAAACCACATCGATCCATCTTCATCATGTATCAATGACAATTCATTGATCTATCTTCATCATATCAATGACAACTCATTGATTCATCTTCATCTATGCATTCTCATCAAGGACAATACATATTATATTACATTAATCATCAATCAATCAATCCTTTGAAATCAATCAATCACTTGACATCAATCAATGACATCAATCAATCAAACCATTGGCATTAATGACAACATGATCCAACACTTGTTAGGTCTCGATGAGACTAGATTGCAAGGTGTTGAAGCGAGCTTCCAAGTCTTGGCTACAAGTATGGACCATGAGGATTGGGAAACTCAAAAGGGGCGGGCGGGGTAAAATTTTTTGCCAAAAAATGATATGGATGAATGTGATAAGGGCGAAGAGATGAATCCAATGGAATAGGTCTCAAATAATGGTGAAACAATTTCCAGACTTTTTTTTATGGAGTTATACTCTGGTTTGAAGAATACTGCAGAGAGGAAATGCCCAAATTGTTAACCAGAAAGAAATGTGTATTTACTTGGCAACCTGAACACAGTTGCGTGTAAATATATCTTGTCTGTTTTAATTTGTTTATATTTCTGTCCCCAAGGGTTAGTTATTCAAGGATTCTACAGACAAGGGTTTTCCCTGTGCTATAGCTCTCTAATATATGTGCAGGGTCCAACAGTAGTACTCGACCCAATATCTCAGGGAACTAACTAAGGAAGATAGACCGTACCCTTAGCCATAGTACCCAACTATCGAGGTACTAGAGAGTATCTTCCCGAGTGTTGCTCTCGGTGACACTATAGCAGTCAGGTGGCTGATTGGTTTATCTAAAGAGGGCTTTAGGTAATCTAGGCTGATCCATACATAGATGTTGTCTGATGCGCTACCACTCGAAGGGGTACCAACAGGGTTTACAAGGGTGGCCAACAGATGTGCGCTTAAGTACCACTTGTATTTCCTGCATGTATAAATCCATCAACCGTGGTTTTATGCACGTAATGACAGATCTCTGTGGCTTAAAGACGTCAGAATACATCTCTACCCTGAAAAAAATTTAACCCACACTTTCTGCCGAGGAAATTTCTCTGATACCACTTGTAATATACCAGATATAAAATGTATGCAGAACATAAATAAAATTCTAGCAATGGCATAATAACAACAATATAACTAGAACATTCACCACAATAACACTGAAATGATATAAGAATAAGAACATAAATAACACTTTGAATATGAAAGCAATGTTCACAGGCCTCTTCGAGGGGGAAACCTCCAGTTGAGAAGAGCTCTATTACAATACTATCCAAGCTAGGGTTCTTATACCCTCGACTCCTATTTATACTAAAAAGAAGCATCTAGAGGAAGATCCTTCTAGAAGCGAAAGATTCTATTAGGTCTTCTTACATCCGCCTTATTCTATTTTATTGAAAGACCTTATTAATATTGACCTTTATTACATCTAAATATATTGTTCTACCTATGTGCGGGTTAGGACCCTAATAGTACCCAACATAATTGCATCTCCAACATCTCATTAAGTTATTAGACCTTCCTAAATTTTTCTTTTAAAGACTCTTGCATTCCAATGCTTATATTCTCCAGGTGGAATATTCTCTCCTAAAAAATAGGAGACTGGATAAATGACTAATAATTACTAATAAATAGGGAAAAACCTTGGGAAAAAGAAATCATACACGTGTGTGTGAAGTAACTCCAACACCCCCCTTGAAAATCACTATGGTGAAAATAAAGAATGGGTCCCGACAACGAGGCCATGTTAGGTACCCAAATACAAAAGATACATTGAAATAAAGTGATGTGTTACAACAAGATTTGCCTCACCCTATGAAATCTTGCACAGAGGGACTTTTTCCATTTCCCTATGCAGACGTTTCATCCCTTTTTGCAAATCCCAGAGATAAAAATACATTTTTTTCACATATACACACCTTGTCTACTATACATCATGCGTATACGCAGGTTGCACCACTACAACCCGCGTACATTGAGATTTGTGCCAAAAAATGAAAAATGGTGTCGGGTTTCCATGTCATGACAAGATATCAATGATCCTTGGCCTTCCATATACTGGAAACATTTGACTCGGCCCTTCAGTTCCACTTGAAGGTTATAAATGGGCCAATTCCGAGCCATGGAAAGAAGGAGAAAGAATTCAACTTTGAGAGAAAAGTTACTCTGGAGGAATTATTCACTTCACATTGAGTCTGCATCCCTTTGTACTTTAAGTATGAACACAGTGTTCATCGCCCAAGCTCTCCCCTTATTGAGCGATAACTCCATTGTCTCTCTTACATGAGCTTTCCTTTGGTGGAGGATTCAAGTGGTGGAGGCCCAACTGGAAGGAACTCAGTTTCTCAGTTCTGAACCATGTCGACACAGAAGTCTATAACTTATTCACTTCTGCTAATCATATCTTAATAGAAATACTCTTTTCTCGTCTAATTGATATCTTGCAAATATTTGAATTATTATTACATGGGCGTATTTTTCATGAATGTTAATGGATTGTTGGCACAGGGACAGACCCAGGGTTCAATGCTACAACAACGCACCAACAAAACCTTAACTACCATCCCTTTTGGAAACACCTACAAAGCAGATGAAGTCTCACCCGAGGTAGAGGCAGGGGTGGTTGCAGGACTCCAGTGTATGCAACCTTAGCTTGGACACAGATCTGTGATTGTAACACCTTGACAAAGCACTTAGAAATATATTTCATCAATGTTTAACTAATATCTACTTCGAAGGTAAAACCCTAATTACAGATCATCGCAATATTCAACCAGATATAGCATCTAGAAGCACTTATCATGATGAAAAAGATCATATCTAGTAGATTCAAGCACTAAGAACATTCACACAAGTCACATCCAACATTTACTCTCATTGTTAAGCACAAAGAAACAACAGATCTACCTATCATTCATCTATATCAAATCACTAAGCAAGTAAATACATAAATACATCAATACATCGCACAAAGCATTCACAACATAGGATGTACATGATTCACCCCCACCCTAGGGCTACGTCCATCAACTCTTTGTCTTCTTTATTAGATTTCTTCAATATTCTTACATGCACAGAGCCTTCAGATCAACTTCACAGAGGACAACAAATCTGTGCACTCTTTGCTATATCCTCCTTCCCCAAGCTAGGCTACATCACAAAGCCTACATACAGTCCCTTACAACCACTTGCACTTAGCCTTGCAAACATACAAAAATCACTTACAAATGTTACTTTCACTCAACACCACTTACAACTGACTTGTCATTCGCACTTAGCCATTCATACTCACTACATCGCCTAACATCCATTTATACATTAGAAATTCGAGCCTGAACATAAGTAAACCCATGGGTCGACATCCCCATACCCATTACATAATCCTAAATCCTAAAAATCCCTAAAAGGGGGTCGAGATCCCGCGATCTCCGCTTTGTTTTGCGCTCCGCCTTCGACAGCCTGTCAAAGTCCCAAAAATAGGTCTAACATAAACTTGGTCAAGGGCCAACAGGCCCCCAACACTCACCCATGACTCATCCCCGAGCTTGGCTCAAGCTTCTTCGACTTGTTGTTGTTCCACGACCTCCTGTTCAGTGAACTCTTGGATAACATCTTCGTTGACAGGTCCCTCTAGGAATTGTTCTTCTGTAGTGACAACTTGTTCTAGTTCTGCACCTAGGCCTTCGATCTCTGCGAACAGTTGGAAAGACTCATCCCATATAGGTTGGAGCCTTTGAGTCACTTCCATGACTTTGCTTTGAATGGTGTGGACCTGTTGTTGGGAAGTGCGCTTCTCTTGGGATCGCTTCATCCTTTCAACAACTGACAGGGGCTTCAACTGCACCTTTATTGTTCAACTGCGCCTGTATTGTTTCTTCTTGATACTTCACCTCTTGGAGTTGTGACTCCAGTGTCTTCAGTTCTGAATTCTCAGTGAGTCGCTCATACGTCTGGGCACTGCGATCACTCAGTTGTTTACATTCCAAGGCGAGGCCATTGATTCTTTCAACTAAGCCTCACGAAGTTGCTTCCCTTTGATCCCTCACATCCTACGGGGTGTCGAGCACTGTGCAGAGCTCTAAGTTTGTTATTATTTGTTGTAGCTGCTGGATAGCTTCTGCGATCTGGTCTACTTGATGCGTGACTTGGTATTATACCTTTGGATATAAGCTTGTCATAGAGAGAAGTGATCTATTGACTACTTCTTGCACTTCGAGTTGCTCTACGAGCAACTGTTCTTTTTCCTGATGAATCTGTGCTTTCTCCTCTTCAAAATTTGTCTGGAGGGAAACCTTCTCCTGCTCTGCAACTCAACATTTTTCTACTACTACTTCTTGTAGTTGCTTCAAGGCCTGGGTGGCTTGTTCTATTTATTCTTATGCACGATGAAGGCGAGCTTCGGTCGCATCAACTAGTCATTGTAGTTGGGATGGTTCATCTCCTAACTCTGGTTCTCCTGATGGCAGGGGCGCAGTGGACATTGCACGACTAGACTAAAGGGCATGTTGTACCCCTTGGAGTTTGACCTCAATTCTTTCATATATCTCCTCTTGCTTGGCTTCTTTTTTCTGCAAGATTTCCTATGAGACATCGTTCACAACTATGGTAATGAAGTCAAAATCATTGACAGTGAGCACAATCTGCATCTTGGTAAAAGTGGCTCTGGATTTCTTTCAGGAAGAGGGTTTTGGGGGAGAAACCTTCCTCTTCTTTAGGGGATCAGCCTCATCTCTAGGTGGTGGTGCTTCACCTTTCTTCTTCTCATCTTCTTTTCCATTTATCTCTTCTACTTCATCATCACCCCCTCGGTCAGGTGATACTGAAGCAGTCTTCTCTGATGCACTACTTAAGTCTTAGACTTCTTTGGTCTTCTTCCTTTAACTGGGTCCGGGTGTGTCATGTTCCTTATGAGCAGCCTCTGAGCTATCAGTTTCGGGGTTAGAAATATCGGCAGGGTCAGCGGGGATAAGGAGGTCTGCTGAGTAGTCCTTGGTGATCTCCTTAAGGTCCTCTTCCTTGAGATTGTATTATGACTAAATCTCCTCCTTATGTTCATCTGCTCACACAGTAATATAGATGAAGTGATGATCTGTGCAGAACTTAATAAGGGGTTAGAACCTCTGTAGGGTGTTCGACATCATGCAAGGTTCAACTTCGATGGCTCTCTGCAGCTGGAGATAATATGTGTGAAAAAATGCATTCAACTACCACTGTTTTCCCATGTCTCTCGAGTACTAGAGCATGGTGAACTTTGCAGCGAGTGACTCGAATGGTTCAATGTCTGGGAAGGTCGCACCTTCTAGCATCTCCCAAGCAATAAACGCGATGAGGATCAGGAGCCAGCTAAAGTGGAACTCATAGCCCTGATCCCATGCTTCATGGCAGTCTAATTCCAGCTGGTCAACTAGGTACTTCACCCAGTTCATCTGTAGGAATTCTAAAAATTTCCCCATGAGTTTAATGACAAAGCTTGTGACCTGCATGGGTCTATTCTTCCTTACGATCTTTCCTGCAATTAATTGGCATGCTAGGTGCACTGGGCGATTCTGGATGGAAGCTACCTTGTATCCTTGCGTCCCCTTCTCAACATCACCGAAGGTATCCTTGATCTTCTGTGCTAACGCAGGATCTGTGGATTTTCCTGGATAGAAGTCCTACGGGTCGATTCCTTGCATACTTAATCCACTGATCCTATGGATCAACGTTGTATCGACTGTGATATGATTGTCTAGCCATAAGTAGCCACCATGGTAACATGAAAGTAGGAGCTTGACACAAGCGTTAACCTCCTGGTGCCTTCCAAAGTGTGGGATTTTCATTACATTCAATAGGGTGGACTACACAAGGTTCATTGTCCATGACTGAGGGATTATTTTCGAGTTCTTCCCCTTCATCCTGGTCAATTATTTATATGGGGCGAGCATACTATGGTTCTTGTGGTCTCCTAGGTTGAAGTCACTAAACTTCAACATTGCGATCTTGTCCTGTTGTGCTCGAACTGCACGTATCCCCTTCGGGAGGTACGCAGTAACCATGGTGTAATCAAAATCTCTCTGCACACTATCACGACTCACCGTGTCATCCAGAGGTGGGATGTAGTCGAGTAATATGGTCAGGATCAGCTTCGCATTTGCTAGGTCATCTCTGTTCTTGTTTCTCTTTTCTGTGACAACTTGGGATGGCTTGGATCTGCGAGCGGTCGATGGAGAGGCTTGCACTCCTCTCGTCGATGATGCTTGAATACTTGTAGACATTACTTTCTCGATCATGATATCGATGATAACTTCTTCGACGATTTTCTCTATGGCACTGAGATCGTCTGACATACATTCTTAGATCATATGGATGAATGAACGCCCAAAACAATAGACCTGGTGTTGATCTTACTAATCACAATGCATTAGCAATGAGTTCTCTCTGATACAATTCGCAAAATTGTTCTCGGTGCAACAGTCAACCAAATAAGCAGACAACTAGGTAACATATCTCTCCAATGGGAGAGAAACCTTCATTAATTCAGTTCTGCCCATTATGGCACAGTCCCAATGGTCTGATGGCGAGATTCCTGGCCATAAATGTCATTCTAACTATTCATGGTGTCGATCTAACAGTTATACTGTTTCCAACGGCTATATTGCTTCACCTTGGATAAGTTCCATCTGACGCTATTTTGATATCCCGACGAAGTTCCTATTTTGCAAATTTTCCCTTTGTGAAGTTCTCTCTGGAACCTTCTGTAACTTTTCAATCTTTTCTTTCTTCTTACTGATCTTTCTAGCCTTTTTCCCAGTGATATTCATCTCGTTAGTCCTCTTTCCATTTTGATTCTTGTCTTCTTTTGGCATAGTAACTTCGCACTGTTGAGATTCTTTCCTAAGATTTGAGGGCAATACTTGTTCTTTATCTGGGGTAGGTGCTTCAGTCTTCTACAAGTCTTCTTGGTTTCTTTCAACTTCAACATTCAATTTAAATAGCTTCAATCTGTTCTTCGGTTCCTCAATCAAGTGCGCGATCCTCCTAGTCATGAAATCTTTTAGTTCTTGCTTCTTCTACTCTAAGGCTTCTTCTTCTTTCCTTCTGGCCTTATCCTTTTCAATCCAAGGTTTTCCTAGTACTATAGAAAATGGGGCATTTTTCTCAATAAATTTAACAACCTCAAATTCTTCTTTTGTTGAAGTTCCATGGGTACTCATAGATATCTGGGTAATTCTTCCACATAGGGTTATCATCTTTCCTCTAAATAATCCTATTCCTATGAATGAAGGAATCATAGAAGGTTTTCCTACATCTTCCCAAGTTCTTTCTGTCATGACATTCACCTGTGTTTCTTCATCCAGAACACAGTCAATGTCAAAGTTTCCTATCCTTGCTTATATGCACTCTTTTTCTTTGAAGATCTCTGATAAGTTGATATGTTGATGATCATTGAGGGTTTCTTTGATTTTCAGCAATACAGTCTCTGATTCTTTCTGGGGTTCTGCCATGATCTCAGTTTCTTGACCTTTCTCAGGGTCTACTTGTTCCATATTCATTCTTTCAAGCTTAGAAATCATTCTAGGGAAATCTAAAACTTCATGGTCCATAGCTTTACAACAAAGACAACTAGGTCTTCTACCAGGACATTCCTTAGCCAGATGACCCAGTCTTCTGCAACTGTAACAAAGGGTTAATCCTCTCTTTATCTTAAATGATCCCCATCCTTTCCTGTACTGCGCACTAGGATCATAGTAGTTAACCTACAAAAAAATATTTCTAGGATCCTGCATCCATTTGTTAGTCCAAACATTCTTTCTATGCATAGGTATAATATATCGTTCACTATTCTTATTAGATTTATTCATATCAAATATTCTTTCATCTAGCTACACCCTACTTTTCAATCTAGGACAAAATTTATCAAACATACCCAGATCCATACTTTTGAAACAAAAATTTCCACTTATCTTACCTTTAACAAAGCACAAAGTTTACAGATCTTACCTCTTTTATTCAGATCCGACTTCTTTTCTTAGCACATAGCTTTCACAGATTAAGTAGGATGTTTCGCACTAGGGAAATAGATCTGCATATGGAGCTTTCACAATTTCAGGTCAAATATTACAAAGCTCCTTTTTCCTCAGTTCCCAACAATCACAGTTTCAGTTCCTAGCAACTGAACCATTTGTTGGCACGGGGGCAGAACCAGGATTCAATGCTACAACAATGCACCGACAAAACCCTAACTACCATCCCTTTTGGAAACACCTACGAAGAAAATGAAGTCTCACCTGAGGTAGAGGCAGGGGTGGTTGCAGGACTCCAGTGTCTGCAACCTTAGCTGGGACATAGATCTGTGATTTTAACACCTTGACAAAGCACTTAGAAATATAGTTCATCAATGTTTAACCAGTATCTACTTCACAGGTAAAACCCTAATTACAGAGCATCACAGTATTCAACCAGATCTAACATATACAAGCACTTAGCATGACAAAATAGATCATATCTAGCAGATTAAAGCACTAAGCACATTCACATAGGTCAAATCTAGCATTTACTCTCATTATTAAGCACAAAGAAACAACAGATCTACCTATCATTCATCTATATCAAATCACTAAGAAATTAAATACATAAATACATCAATACATCACATAAAGAATTCACAACACAGGATGTATGTGGTTCACCCCCACCCTGGGGCAACGTCCACCATCTCTTCATATTCTTTATTAGCTTTGTTCAATCTTCTTACATGCACATAGCCTTCAGATCAACTTCGGAGAGGATAGGAGATTTGCACAGTCTTCGCTAGATCCTCCTTCCCCAAGCTAGGTTACAGCACAAAGCCTACATACAGTCCCTTACAACCACTTCCACTCAGCCTTGCAAACATACACAAAGCACTTACAACTGTTACTTTCACTCAACACCACTTACAACTGACTTGTCATTCTCACTTATCCATTCATACTCACTACATCACCTAGAATCTATTTATACATTACAAAATTGGGCCTAAACATGGGTAAACCATGGGCCGACATCACCATACCCATTACATAATCCCAAATCCCAAAAATCCCTAAAAGGAGGTCGAGATCCCACGATCTCTGCTTCATTTTGTGCTCCGCCTTCGACAACCTATTGAAGTCCCAAAATAGGTCTAACATGACCAAGGATCCTCAAAACTTGGTCAAGGGCCAACATGGATTATACTATTGAATGTGATAACATCATATATTATCACCATATGATTTTTTTTCTTGGTTGTTGGGGACTAGTTGCAGGTTTATCTCTTTGGGTCAAGTGCTCAATAATGGACTTCATCAAACGTTTGGATGAGGTAGGCCTTTTATCTTGTCTTGCTAGCATATTTGTTTATATAGCATACTTGAGAATAGAGTTGATTTCTGCAGTCATTTCCGTCTGTTGTGGTTTACCCCTTGCCATAGAGATATTTTCCTCGTAACATGAGAAAAGAGGGAAAACCTCATGGGAAACCCCCCCCCCTCAAGGTACAATGTATGTAAAAAGAAGAACTACAGTTGCTAGGTAAAAATGTCCTTCACTCCAATACGACTTCGTAGAGAATGGAACTTCTGCTTAGTGAAGGTCTTGGTGAAGATGTTTGTCATCTGTTCTGCTGAAGGAGAAAACTATAGGTCAATGATCCCATCGTGTACTAAGTCTCGGATGTAGTGCATGAAAATCTTGATGTTCTTCATCCTCTGCCTCTGAACTGGATCTTTGCAGAATTTCAGAGTGCTCTGGTTGACACACCAGATGACGATTGACCGATGAAACTAAATTCTCAAATCAGTGAGAAAATTTTGTAGCCATGTAGCTTGAATGGTTATGTTAACTACCCCTCTGTACTCTGCCTCATCTGAAGATAGAGAAATAGAATATTTCTTCTTTCTCGACCAATAGATAGGTCGAAAACCAATACTGAGTGAGTAACCAGATGTGGACTTGCGATCAGTCCTATCTCCAACCCAGTCACAATCAGTAAACCCGATGAGATATAATGTAGATTCTACTGCATAATGAATCCCAAAGATGATGGTGCCCTGTATGTATCGAATGATATGCTTGAAGCCTTCCAATGTATCTCATGCAGCTCGTTCATGAACCTACAAAGGAGAGGTATGGTCTGGAGTGTGTGAGATACAACAAGATCCCCACTAGTTTTATGTATAGTGTGTTGTCAACCAGTGGAGGCTCCCCATGATCCTCAAGTTTGAATCCCGATAGGAAAGGAGTTGAAGAAGACTTGCAATATGTCATGTGAAATATCTCAAGGATATCTCATGCATACTTGGTTTGAGACAGTTTGATGCTTGATGCATTCTGACTCATATCGAGTCCAGGGAAGAAGTGTAGTGGACCCATGTCCGTCATCAAAAACATGTCATGTAGAATCCTCTTGACTGCAGCAATAGCTGAAGTTGAGCAACTAGTGATCAAAAATTCATCAACATAAAAAACTAAGAGTAGAAGTGAATCAACCGTCCTGAGCATGTAGACATCCAGGTATGATTTACAACGTAAAAAGTTATGTGACAACAGGTAGGAGTCCATCTTGTCATACCATGCCCTCAGATATTGCCTGAGGCCATAAATGGACTTCTTCAATCGACATACCAAAGATGGGTCCTGCATAAATCCATGGGGTTGCTCCATGTATATTTCCTCAAAGAGATCACCATGAAGAAATGAATTCTTGACGTCCATCTGATGGACTTCCCATCCCTTGGTTGCCGCAATGGCAAGTGCCAATCGTATGGAATCCATATCTGCTATTGGAGTGAAGGTCTCATCATAGTTAATACCATGCACCTGTTGAAAGGCTTTGGTAACAAGTCTAGATTTGTATCTACTAATATGTCCATACGCTGTGCTCTTTGTATGTAGACCCATCTTCATATGAAAAGTTTCTTCCCAGAAGGAAGGGGAACCATATCCCAAGTTTGGTTCTCGAGGAGGGAGTTGTACTCCTCCTACATGGTGGATTCCCAAAAGTGATTTCCAGTAGCCTCGCCATAAGACTATGGATCTGAATACTGAACCAAGAAAATATTCCTAGAGGGAAATGGCAGTGGAAGTGAGTGCAATAGGAGGATCCTTGAAATCAGATCAAGTCCTCCTAGTATCGGTTGGATCACCAATGAGATCCCCTGCATCCTGAAGAGTAGTCTGTTCCCACTTAGGCCTCTGCTCTGGCTATGCAACTGCATCTGGATGCTCTGACTCTGCATCTAACTGTACTGACTCTGAATATGAATCATCTAATTCCTCTGAATCAAAACTCTCATCTAAAAAAGAGTCGGCATGTGCATGCACATCATCTCAGACAGGTGGACGAATGAAGGTGTATGCATGTGGCTGTTAAGGTACATGTGATACACTTTCCTCAAATTGGAAACTTTGCTCAATGATGAGCCGGTATGAGGAAAGATCAATAAGTCTATATCCCTTCAAATCGTCGAGGTATCCAACAAAAATACACTCAGTTCTTTATGGATCAAGTGCCTTCCTCTTTTCAAAGGGAATCTGGGCCCATGCACATGAACTGAAAATGAGAAAGTGGGTCACTTCCAGTTTGAGGCCACTCCAAGACTCGTAGTGGGTCTTGTCCTTGACAAATATATGGGGAGATATGTTTTGGATGTATGTTTCACAATTATGTGCTTCGTCCCATAGTCTTTGTGGTAGTGACTTTGCATGCAGCATGCAAGATGCCATCTCCTTTAGAGATCTATTTTTCTGCTCAACAACTTCGTTTTGTTGAGGAGTATAGGGAACTATGTGATGCAACTGAATCCATGCCTCATGTAAAATATTATAGATATCACTATCTACATACTCTCCCTCATTATCAGTTTGGATTACTTTGATATTCTTTTCGGACTGTGTCTCAACCAGGGCTTTGAAATCTTTGAGGTGTTGAAAGACCTCGTATTTTTTCCTGAGAAAGTGGATCCATGTAAAACATGAGAAATCATCAACAAAAATGAGAAAAAACCTCGATTTGATAATAGATGGATTCAGAAAAGGAACCATAAGGTCACTGTGGATCAGATCTAAAGGTGCGAAATCTCTCCAAGACTTTCCTTTGTCGAATTTCTCTTGAGGGTGTTTTTCGAGAACACATCCCTCACATACTCCCTTGGAGAAATGGATGCCTGGTAGACCATCAACCAATCTTTTCTTTATAATCTCTTGCATGTATGTGAAATTCAAATTTCCAAACCTTTCATGCCATATATTACTATTTTCATCAACATGAGTAAGCAGTAAAGTAGAATCGGGTTCAATGAATTCAGAAAATGTATACAATCTAGACTGATGATTTACCTCACAGGTAGCAACCCTGGAGTTGGTTTGCATGTCGTATATGCCCATGAAATTTGGTGTGAATATGAATTTCTTTCTAGTGTCAGAATTCGTCATCTGATACATGAAGAGAAGGTTGATGGAAAACTTGGGAACGTGCAACACATTCTCAAAGCTTCCGTTGGTGAGTTCAATCCTTCCTTTGTCGGTGACTTCAACAGAAGAGTTGTCCCCCATTAGAATAGGAGGAAATTTTCATGCATCCAATGAATAATATACTTCTTTTGGG
Source organism: Picea engelmannii (assembly GCA_009831015.1). Classification (NCBI taxonomy): domain Eukaryota; kingdom Viridiplantae; phylum Streptophyta; class Pinopsida; order Pinales; family Pinaceae; genus Picea; species Picea engelmannii. The sequence continues at coordinate 228,904 of ML784231.1, read as the reverse complement.
GCAACCATGTGATGTGATGCTCCTGAATCTATGATCCAAGCATCAAGAGAGGAGTTGATGGAAAACACGGCATGGCTATAATTGCCTTTCTTGTGATTTTGATCTTCTGGATTCTTCTTCTTGGCACCCTCGGGGATGTGATCTCCAAGGTTGTTTTGTTGAAGTATTTGAGTCATCATATCTATTTGTTTTTTCATGCATGCGGATTCTGGATGAAATCCTTTGTGATAGCACATGCATTTCTCCCCTTTTCTCCCCTTTTCCCTTTTGGATCCAAAGGCATCAATGAAGGGTTTTGTGTACCCTTCCTTGTTCGTATGTGCATGAGATTTACTTTTGTCTTTATATTTATATTTACAATATTTTTTTTTCCATCTTTCATAGCGAGTGCATGTGCCTTTGGGCCTTTAATTTTTCCCATGTTGATGAGCTTGGTTTTCTCTTGTGTCAGGGATTCGATAAAGTCCTCAAGAGAAGGCATATTCCAGGTGGCTCCAGAAGTGAATATGATAGAATGGAATGTGGATATGAATACAAATAATTCAGGACCAAGTTTGGAGAGAATGGTGAGAACCATTTGTTTCTCCAACTTATATTTATCAACCCCGTAAGGTTTGAGTTGCGACAGTAAATCCTTGAATTTTGTAAAGAAATATTGGATATTGTTGAAGTTTTTTGGATACAATGTGAGCAATTCCACCTCCAACATGTTTCCCCTCATATCATCCTATTTTCTAAAGATCCCTTCCAAGGTGGTCCAGGATTCATTGGGAGTCTTACAAGAAGATATGTGAAAAAGGAGACCGGGAGAAATAAGACTACAAATTGTTCTGAGTGCCTCATCCATGCAATTTAAATACTTCGATTTTTCTATGGATGATGTCAGTTCTATATATGTATTCAAGTTTAACCTATACTATCCTATGGTTTGGAGATGTATGGATATTTTATCCTTCCATGCAAAGTAGTTGTAAGGTGTAAGAATGAATTCTTTTGGAAATCCATCTTTCCGCTGTCTTCAATCTTTTGTACCTGCAAAATTGTTTTGGTGTAGATTTTGCTTAGTAGTCCATCGGCTCTGATACCATGTAAATGTGTTGAAACTACACATAATAGATCTATATACAAAATATTACACACATTTGCAGAGAGAAATTAAGAAAGAATAAGAAGGAGAGAAATAATAGAAGAATTATCATTAACCGTATGAATAATTAATAATTTACACAATATATACTCTGTATGACTCAATGAATGCACACTGGAGGAGAACCAATGATCCATAGTGGTGCTCTATATTGATCTGGACACACACCACCAGTTACGGGAGTGAACTTCCACCTAGTCTAGTCTCTCAGGCAGTTATGGGAGTGAACTGCCACCTAGCTGAGTTAACTAGTCAACCGGTCTTCAGTTAACTGACTGAATAGAGTGTAGTGAGGAGTAGATCAAGGAATCAAGGGTAATTCTCCATAATTGGTGATGATCCCAATGTTGCATGGTGATAAAACCAATGCAACATCTAGACTCAACTCAACTAGTCAAACTGAAGTGTCAACTGAAGAAAATATTCTCTAGGTGGAATATTCTCTCCTAAAAAATAGGAGACTGGATTAATGACTAATAATGACTAATAAATAGGAAAAAACCTTAGGAAAACTAAATCCTAGGTCTATGTGAATTAACTCCAACATAACATCAGTCTTAAGATTCAATATTTTTTCTTCAGTGATTACTGCGGTATGCATCAATTCCTTGATGGAGTTGTCTTCTTCATTGATGACTAGGGATTGCATCAATTCATTGTTTGAGTTGCATTCTTCTTTGATGGATGTGGATTGCATCAATTCCTTGTTTGAGTTGTCTTCTTTATTGATGACTGGGGATTGCATAAATTCTTTGACGATATTGTCTTCTTTTTCTGTGTTTTTTACTTTACTCTGATAATAAATCTCTAGCTAGAGCCATAATACTTTAGCAGAGGTGGAGTGTACCATATTTTCTTTGATTAGGTATGACAGTCCATTCTAGATTGCTTTTAGTGCCATTGAATTTTTTCTCTTTGTTTCTTTTGTAGTTTTGGATTTGTTCATTGAGGTAGTTAAGTACCAAGGCTTACTTACTACTAAGTCCCAAACTCCAAATACTCTTTACTTCATATATATTTTTATTCTTTCCCTCCATGAAGAGTAGTTTGTTCCTTCAAATAAAGGATCTTCATGTTTGGAGAGAGCCATTTGTTCATCCATTTGTGTGTTTAGTAAGATCTTCCTTCCAGTGATTATACTATTTTTCTTAAAGAAAACTTCTCTCTGATACCAATTATTATATTCAGAACAATTGAGTGGATAAACTATAGTGAAGGAACCTGCTCTGATACCAATTGTTGAAACACACAATGACACTGATGGGGTGGGGGGTGAATCAGTGTCTAGAAATTTTGGCTACTTTTCACACTTTCATAGATTAACTAAATTAACTAAATAAGATATATGCAGTTCAATTAATTATTCATAAACATGGATAACACAAACTGAATGAAGTAGATAAGATATCATTCTTTTATTTATTTAACTTGAATGAATACAAATCAAATCAATCCTTTAATATCTTCAACTTCAACTGAATATGAGAGGTCCAACTCTCTGATACAAGACCCAGCTTGTAGTTCTTAGATCCAACTAAGAAATGAAGAATCCAACCATCATAACAAGACCCGACTTTTTGATCTCAGATCCAACTAAGATGTGAGGAATCCAATACTCATGACAAGACTCATCTTGTAAACAAACACCAACCTAATAGAATGAAATTTCATTCAATCCATTATATATATATCCACCAAGACACCTTCTTCCCTTCATGTTCATTTACTTATATAGTCCTCTAAAGGGTTCCACTTTGAAACAATGTGTCCTTTTGGAATGAATCATTGCACCCCTTCATTTAATTAACACAAATGGTAAATTTTATTAATTGATTTTTGTACACCAATTTAGAAAAAAAATTTCGTATGAATTTTATGGAGTGATGGAAACGAATTTTAAAATTCTACGACATGGGTTTTTTTCAGAACATGCCCAATTAGCTTCCACGCAATAAATTTCCCTCGAAAGTGTGTGAGGTGGCTGGTATAGGTAGTTATTTGAAGGAAACTTGCCTATATTTTCCTTTTGTCATCGGATGCTAGATCAACTTTAGTACATATTACCTTTTCAAGAATGTCTAAATCGACCTCCACATATCTCCTTTATTGGTGATTATTTAAGCTCAACTTGTAAACATTTTACTTGATGGTTATATTAAAATCAACTCCCTCTCAGCTACTACTCACTAAAGATTTGACTAGGTCTCACCCTTTTTTGTATTTTCATCCTCATTCGACCAACAAACATATTTTTGGTCGACTCAACTAGGAGAAATTTCAACTTGAGTATTTCAATTCTAGTCGACCCATATTAATTTATCCTTGACATGAAGTTTATTTAATTTTACTTTGACTTCGACGTTTAGGTTACTTCTTTCTTGGACTGACTCAACTTGGAAGAAAACAGACTTAAGAAATTTAACTTTGGTTGTATCGACTTGCTTTGGTCGACTTGTATTTCCCAACTCAATTTTCCTTCGACTTCGACCTTCAATTGGTCGACTCGTGTTGAAATCGATCGACTTGTATTCTCCAACTTCCATCCTTTTCTTTTTCCAAGGGGAGGTTAGGTGCCTCCTCAAATACTACCTGAATATCTTGTTGCTCTTTCTCTAATTTTGACTGCTCTTCCTCTTTGTCTTTTGCTTCTTCTTCCTTTAAATCTTCTTCGTGATTTTGTTCCACTGAATCTTTTCTTTCTTTTTTTATATTTTGTCCATATGTCTCATTGATCGTCACATTGATGCTTTCCACTATTCTGTTGAGTCTTATATTGAAGCATTTGTATTCTTTCCTTTTGCTTGAATACCCAACCAATATGCCTTGAGCTACTCGAGAATCAAATTTTCCAATCCTGTTGTATTCCCTTTTGATGTAGCATTTTATTCTTGTTGGAACAAGGGCAGACCCAAGGTTCATCTCCAAGAGGGCACCAACAAGCCCTAACTATTGGCCCTTTCGACAACACCTGCGAGGCAGATGTAGTCTCACCTGAAGTAGCTATGGGGGGTTGCAGGACATAGATGTCTACAACCAAGGGAATACAAAGTGGATCCAATACATGAACAACAAAACATCTAGATGTCAGTTATCAACTTAGTCCCACCTCGCACATTTATCTGTCAGATCTAACACAGTAATGGAATAAAAGTATATCAAGAATAAGATAACACCACATCAATCACACACAACACCAAGATATACGTGGTTCACCCTCTCCCTAGGGCTACGTCCACATAATTTTTCTTTATAATATATTAAGATGAAAGCTACAGTTCTTATCTGCGCTCTTAGCTACCAGATATTCTCTCTTTCTCTCTGTCTTCCCTCCCTACACACTTAGCTGCAGGGTTGATCTTCACACCCATCTGAAGATATTACAACACAGACTTCCCTCACTCCTCAACACTTCTATCTCTCACTGCAATAATCACTCATAACAATAACAGACTTGGGACTCTTCACCGACCCCTCTTCCCTCATCTAGGTTCTTATTTATACATTACAATGACTCACTGACAACCTTAGGCTGAAAACTAAGTGTCGAAACCCTAGATACCAAAAATCCTAGGTGTATAAAACCCTAGGTCAACTTGGCCTGCATTTCCAGGGCTTCGCCAGCCTATATTTCCTTCCTTCTCACATGATGCTCCAAAGCATCCAATGGTGGATTTTTTCACTTGCTGAGTTGTCCATGATCCATCTTCCTTGCTGATATGTCATCCTCAATATCCTCATTCAATGACTTGCTTTATCTTACTTCGCTTCATCTTTTCTACTCTTATTCTCACTTTGACCCAGTATCAGTCACTGTGTCTTTCGTGCAGTTCACGTTCCATCTTTTCTTCCTTAATCTTCGCTTACTTCCATACCCAAGGGCCAACAGGCCCCCAACACTCACCTATGACTCGTCCTAAGGCACTTCATATCTGAACCTTATGTTTTTCTTCGACTTCAAGCTGCTCGGAGTAGCCTATTATTTCTTCTCTCCCTTCCCCCACTATGTGCAGACTGTCTTTTATGTGTCTGGTACCCAATTTCAACTGCACCTGGTACCTCGACCCTTCCTCTTTTTCTCTTACGGATGGCTGTGAGGCAGCTGGTTGTCATAGTATGGTTTCAACCGACTCCCATTCACCAAACTTTCCTTCCATTATCCATTCAAGGTTTTCAACTATGCAGCTCCTCCTTTCATGAAATAGACAACCTCATATGACCCCAGCCAATGTGTTCTAAACATCCATGGATGTTTCATGAATTTGTTGTCATATACCATTACGAAATCTCCTTGTTTGAAGGCCTTCTTCTTGATGTGTCTGTCATGGTAGGCCTTTTCTCTTCCCTTATGTACCTACTGATGGAATCCTGCAATAAATTTTTCTTCTTCTAGTTTGACCAACTGCGCGAGCCTCTCTTGAATAGCGCCAGTGTCATCCATATCTGTAAAGGCAACGATTTTTAAGCTTGGGGCCAAATATTACATTGGGACAACTGATTTGATACCATAAACCAACTTAAAGGGGGTATGCATTGTCAGTTTCTTGCAAGTGGTTCTATAGGCCCATAGTACTGATGGTACTCTTAAATCCCAGTCATCCTTGTTCACACTGTAGATCATTGTCAGCGGTGTCTCCAAGATATTATTGAATGATTCAACTGTCCCATTCGCTTGTGGATGGTAGGGTGTGCTCTTCTGATGATGGACTACAAATTACTCAGTCAAGGCTTCAACGGTCTTATTGATGAAATGTGTGCCTTGATCACTCATAGGGATCTTCGGGCATCCAAACCTAGTTATGATGTCATCAAATATGAAGCACACAACTGTAGTTGCACTACAATCTTTAACTGCTCTTGCTTTGGCCCATCTGTTCAAGTACTTTGCCGCAATGATTATGTACCTTTCTCCTGTGCGCTTTCCTAGTGGGTTTATAGGGTTTGTAATATTAGCTACGGTGCTAAAGTAATTTCTTCTCTTCTGGATGGTTTCCAAACTCTTTGGCATACATCGCAGGCTCTATAGTAGTCCTTAGCATCTCTGTGTAAAGTAGGCCACCAGAGGCTAGCTCTAAGAACCTTATGTGCTATTTCTTTTCCTGCGTAGTTTCCTCCTGCGATGCCTTCATGAGATTCTTCTAAAATCAGTAGTCATTCTACTTCCATAACACATCTCCTTAGGATCTCATCAGGTCCCATTTTGTATATGTTATCACTGAAATTTCATCCGCACATGGTTACAAGAACTCAACATCGTCAAACAGTGATGAAGTCATCCATGGACCTGAATTAACACCAAAGCATTCATAAAAGGGTAAAAAACTATACAAAGTAGTGAAAAATTGAAAGGCGCTATGAAAACACTGGGCACGCGCACAGATGCGTGGAACAGGAACATAGAAATCACTCACATGCACACGATGCGTGACTGTTATCACAAAAAGCCACACACCTGAGAAAAGACGCATTTATGAGAGTGGTCGGCCTCCCACCCACTTATGGTTCAGCTCCCAAGCCAATTTGACACTCAAATCTGGACTGGATTCGACTGGAGGGCTGGTCAAAGACCTAGAAATGCCCTAATTAGCCTCTTTTCACACTACAAAGTGGTTGAACAATAGCTTAAAGGAATGTTATAAAAAGGCCATGGATGCACTTCATTTTTCAAGGAATTCAAAGTAATGTTATGCTGCCATTATTCTCTTGAGGACTCCATCCTTTCCAAGAGTATATTTGCACCATTGCATTGGGCAATCCATCTCACCCCTTGAGTGGATTTGCAAAGAGTTCTTTCATCATTTTCCATTTTTCTTTGTTGTAAGAAGAGCTTGCTAATGGGGGTCCAAGAGCCCTCCCTTGGAGGAAGAAGGGACTCATAGTCCCCTTTCTTCTTGGTGTATTACTTCACTAATAGATTAGCCTCATCATTGGTGACATGGGTCTTATGGTTCTTTTTGTTTCTATGTCCCTATGCTCATGAATTTAGTTGTTATTGCATTTATTAGTTTAATTGTTAGTTGTTGTTTTCTATTTCTTTCCCTAACTCTTTTCCTTACAACTATCCTGCTCAACATACCCAACTGAGCTTGCAAGCACCTCTATTTTGCTCACTAAGGTGATGGAAGAGGTGCAACAGATTGGTGACTCCACTAGGGAAAGGTATCAATTTCCTACCCCATTTGGGTTTTTCTTACTCTTCTTTTAGTTTGTTTAACTTGCAGGTACACTAACCGGCCTAAGCTAACCTGCCACTCGGCCAATTCCAAGCTGAATTGAGAAAAATCCATCTGGATTTTTCATTCTCGTCCATGTGTCATATATGTGCGAGTTTTTAGGCCCACAGACATGCATCGTGCACACATGCGCCTAAATCACAACTCTGTTCTGCGCACGTGCACTCATTGACTTTTCTCTGTTCATGCACATGCGTCTATGTGCCTCTATCTCCACTGAGACCCGCGCATCTGTGCAAAAAAACTAGATTGTAAATTTGTTGAGATGTGGAGAAGGCCATTAACCTTCTTAAAAATGTTTTCAAACATGTTTTAAAGCTACACCACACTTAGTCCCCTCACCATATAAAGGGGTTAGTCAAAAACACATAGGCACATAGGAGGTTAAAATCAATTTCCCTTCTTTGGTTTCATTTTTCGCCACATGGATGGCTTGTTTTGACTCACAAGATAAGTTGGAAATCATTTTTAATCACATTTAACTTGCATTGGGACTAGAAGTTGAATAACAATCACTTAGTATGCTCTTCTCTCGCGCCTCCAAGCGATCTTGAGAATTAGAAAAAGATTGTGAAATGATTTCATCTCCCTTAAGAACATTAAAACCTTTAGGAGAGGAAAACAACCCTTCTTGGGACTCCTCTTAGTTTACTTTTTCAAACACATCTTAATATTGTAACGGGCCCATACATGCCCACATGCTACAAAGATAGGATAGTTTTGATATTTTCTTTCTTAGATCAAATCACTAGGGAAGTTTAAAGGTTTTGTAACGGGCCCATACATGCCCACATGATCAATCTAGGATAGTTTCAAAGATTTTCTTAGATTACATTACAATAGGGAGTTAAAAGGATAGTAATGGACCCACATGTCCACATGCTAGCTTCCTAGGGACTTTTGAATTACGCAAGGTTGTACCAAAGGCACTTAGTTAATTAGGTAATCAAACACTTGTAAGGACCAAGCGAAGTCCACA
>ML784231.1:193512-220491 GCA_009831015.1 Picea engelmannii | reverse complement strand
CAATAGGGAGTTAAAAGGATAGTAATGGACCCACATGTCCACATGCTAGCTTCCTAGGGACTTTTGAATTACGCAAGGTTGTACCAAAGGCACTTAGTTAATTAGGTAATCAAACACTTGTAAGGACCAAGCGAAGTCCACATCCAGCAAGGTGACACCTAATTCACTACAAATTTTCACACTTTCACTCACACACAAAAGTCACTTATCACTCACATAGCTTCTTCTTGAAACATGGAGGTCAAAGTAAGTTTCCCCCAAAGGGATTCCGAAAACACCCCACCCTTTTCTTGACGAAACTATCCACTCCCATTTTTAATCAACGAGGTTGGTTTGCACCCGCAACCTCCCAAAACAACTACATCTAAAATCTTTCTAAAAACTCACTAAGTTTTCATCCACAGGAGGTGCCAAAAGAAATTTTTTAGTCTAGGTAGGATTTCGGGGATAGGCATCCAAATAACTCTCCGTTATCTAGTTCTCACATTGTCAAAACCATAGAAGTTGTCAAATAGGGAACTGAAAATCCTCCAAGTCAAGTGTTCCTAATACCATAAGGTAGGGAGATACCTATGAAGGGTTGAAGGCCTAGGTCCGGTTGTTCTGTGCGTCCCCCCTTGAGGCACCCACCTCTTGGATGAGATCCAGCCCGTGACCCATTTCTTAGGCCAAAAATCTAAATGTCGCACTTTGACCGAGGTACCTAGTGACCAAATTTTAGGACATCTACCCAGGTGACAATTGTGGGCTGCAATTGCACCTTGATTGGATTTTGTGTGGTTATTGGGAAATATCGCCAACTCTTTCGGGATATGCCCCCTTTACCCCTCATTATTACCAATTATTTCATCCTTCACTAGTTTCTCTTCCAGTGACTTCAGACCCCACTGTTGAGTACTATTGGAAGGTCCAGTGCTATTCGAGAGGCAGGACGTTACGTCTTCTAGAACACGAGCATCTGTTTTCTTTTGATTTCCCATGTGGACAAAACCCACTTACCCACATATATATGCTTCTTTTTCAAAAAACATTTTATATATGATGCACATCTGATTACAGTTTGATTTGGATATATATATATTGTGTAACATTCAACACAAAAGCTCTTCTTTCTATATTACTCTCACCACTATTTACACACATTCACGCAGCTAGTCGTACATCATAGGGGACCCATAGAACCCCCGTCGTTCACGACGCTTGCTAAACCTCCCTATTATCTTAGGGGGAGTGTCTGGTCTTGCCCACTCATCAACACCTCCTTCACACACTCCTGTGAGTGCTACTGTTTTAGGATTAGCTTTGCTTGGTTCTACATTACTTGGGTCCACTTCCCAAGGTCATCTGTTCACTCTCTCTCCCTTACACGGAAGCGGGGGACCAACCTCCTCTCAGGGAGGAAGCACCAACCCACCTAGCACCCCTCAAGGGTCAGGTTCACAACACACTCACACCATGGACAGAGCTAATCCTCCTCCCCCACTGTACATGCCATATTTGGCCTCTCTCAACATACCGGATCTCAGCAAACTCACCAATGATCCTATATTGCATGATCCCACATGGCCTGCAATGCCCACCAAACTACCTTCGGACATACCAAAGTTTGAAGGAAAGGCAGGCGATGACCCTGCCAACCATGTCATGACCTTTCACCTATGGTGCTCCTCCAATAGCATTATGGATGATTCCATCAGACTGTGATTATTCCAACGCACACTCACTGGCCCATCGACCAAATGGTATGTAGAAGAAAAATCAGGGTCCCACGCAACTTTTTAGTCATTGGCCAAAGCATTCTTGACCTTCTTCCAATTACCCATCCATCATGACAATGGTCTAGAACTACTTTCTAATTTCAAACAAACCTCAGCCACACATATCGCTGACCACATTCACGATGGTGTAGGCAACGTAATTTGTGCAAGCATAAACCACCAAGCAACAGTGTCTCGACTGGTTTCTTAGATCACTTGTCTCTCTCCTCGGTAAGGATGTAGCTTCCACCTTCCCTCAATCTGAAGAGGAAGCCATCAACAAGGCCCAATAGTATGACCTCATCTATGCACAGTCAGGGTATTTATACACTGTACTTCTTGATCTTCCAAAACCTGTGCCATTTGGCCAAGACAAACCTGGGATGTCTCACTCAACAGACAGACTGATTGGTACCACCACTCACCATGATCCACAACCCCAACCACCACCTATGTATGGCACACCTCAATACCTGCCGGTATACGGGGGCACTTCTTATTACCCCCCACCCCCTTATCAACAACCATACCCTGTTGCGATACCTCCACCCATCAGTGGACCACCGCCAACACCCCCTATACATCCACCTATTCAAACGAACTTTGGTACCCCCTCTACCTTATCTTATAGTACTAGCGAAATTACTACCCCTTCCTATGTACCTTATGGATCATTACCACAACAGAATTTGTACTTCCCATTTTCTGGTCCCCCACAACCCATGGCTCCCCCACATCCTCATGCGGGGGTGAATTTTGTTCAACCCTCTGCAGTTCAACAATACCAAAATTTCGAACAGCTGAATACAGCCAATCCAACCCATCCGTCGAACAATGCCAAAAAGAAAGGACGGAACAGGAACAACAACAACCCAGGACCAGGCGGGAATCAACCCCAGTAGAACCAATCCACTGGGGGCAACTAGAACCAAGGGAATCAAAACCCCCAGGGGGGAAATAATAATAAACGCCAAGGGAAAAATAACAATAATGTTAAAATCAACTTCCCTTGTGCCTTTTGTGGTGAGTTCAGTCATTACACTCATCATTGCCCCCAAATCACTGATTTCAAATGGTTGAAAGACTCTGGTAGTCTTCCCCATTCTCCAACACCTCCTGCCCCTCAGTAGGAACCACAACAATACATGCAACAACCCCCTCCTACTGTGCTGCAGAATCCTATTCCACATCAAGGTGTGATAAACACCCAATAGGACCCACAACATCCTCCACCTCAGGTGGGACAATACCTCAACCCCAACAATCCAGCAGATCGCACAATTCTCCTCACTAGTGAGGAAGAAATCCTTCTGCAAACATGTAATCGTCAGTATCATGCACTCGTTGAGTCTCCTCCTATCCCTCTAGAGACAAACCCTATACCAATGGGACCCCCATTAGTGATTCCTTGCCCTTCCTTTGAACCATTGCTTCACATCCATCACATCCCATTGCGCAGGAATGTCCACAACCCACAGGCTAGGGAAACTCATAACTATAGTTTGGTAGATGATTTAGCACAATCCCCGGCTGCCATGTCAGTATTGGAGGTCCTCTAGACTTGTCCTATGTAGCGGAAATCCTTACTTTCTTCCTTGGGGGTAGTCGAACCCGCAGATACCCGACTCATTACCTTTGATCTTGACAGCGGAGAACCTCGCCTTCCCGCCTTGATTGCTTTTCAAATACCAGTAAAAATATAGAACATCACAGTTCATCGGTGTATCATCGATGAAGGTGCATCTACATGCATTATGTCCAAAACTGTATGGCAGAAGCTTGGTTCCCCCAAACTCATACCCTCTGCCATAACTTTACGAGCTTATGATGGGCAACCATCGTCTCCTGAAGGGCTCTTCCAAAATGTCCCCATCGAACTAGGGGGAAAGACTATTCTCATCGACATCGAAGTTATCGACGCCCCACTCGATTATAATATCCTGTTCGGTCGTAGCTACATGTACGCTATGAAGGCAGTGGCATCTTCCATCTTTCGGACAATGATGCTCCCCCACAATGGGAAGATCGTTACTATTGACCAAGTCTCACATTACGAGCCTAACCCATCTACCAACATCGATAACATTCTTCCTCTCATTCACACAAGCCACGACACATATCCACTCGTCGAGATGGGTCCTAGGATTTTTAAAGATCCATCATTGTTAGGAACTTACCATGGAGCACCACCACTCCTTCATCCTTCCAATCAAGTATGTGTCGTATCATCTAACAGAACTCACACAGAGGATACCCTTCCTCCTACAGAGGCTTCTATCATATCTAACGTCCCACTCGTCGCAAACCCCCCCCTCAAGAACCTCCTACATACTCGTTGACCCCACCAGTCCACGATTCCACCTCTCCCCAAGGACATATTCCAGTTTGGGAGACAGTTCCCCAAGCCATCACCCAAATCCCCTTCTTTTACCCTCCACCAGGCATCGGAGCTTTTCAGGTAGCTGCAATGCTCACCCTACCTAATATGGTGTTAGCAATCTCAGTTTTCCATTTACACCCACCAGAGATGGTCCCTCGACCATCCCTCCCCCCCCAAAAAGAAGGAATCCCCATGATGATTCCCATCCTTACTCCCACCACGCCCCCACTCACTAACCCCCCTAACATAGCTGGGGGCAAGAGAAGGAAAAAGGAGCCCACAGCTCCACTTCCTCCATGCATCCAACCTCCTTGCGCACTATGTGAGAAAGAGGGATACCAAACCAACAACTGCCCATCTCTACCCGAGTTACGGAATTTAATCCCACCTAATCACACTTCCCCCAACACTCGCCACTATGGCCAGTCCTACCATTACCACCCCCCATTCTGGTAGTAAAGGGTTGCGGACCAAATTTTCTTGCGCTATATGTTTATAATATGGCCATTATACCCACCATTGTCCAGCACTACCACGCTTTCGACAGACATTAGCCGCAGTACGCCAGAGCTTCCAGAGCAACCCCAGTCCCGCTACATCCTCCTCCACCACTATCACTAACATCCGGTATGTCACCACTTCAGTCAATGAACGTATGAGATGCCCTTGCTCTCTCTGTGACTCATTAACTCATTTTACATACTAGTGTCCTATGATCCTTGAATACAGGCAACGCCAGTTGACCCTGCTTCAACGGCCCATAGAGTCGATCATTTACATTACCTTGTCACTAGTGGATCTTCATGTCATTTCTCCCAAACCCGTGGCCCTTCCAACGCCTCCATGGTTCTTATATGACTTATCTGAGGATTCACCCCCCAACCACCCCAACTCTCCCGCTCATTCCCCTACGGACATTTTACACCCAACTACCACGGGTACCCCTCTGTACTTCAATATATGGTTTATGTCGAGTGAACCCTCACCATCTCCTAACATTGTTCCCCCTTCTTCTTCACCAGGGGGCAACCACACAACCACCGTCACCGATATCACTCCTCATGACTCCTTTTATTCCTGTCACTTCCAATGTGACGAAGAAATACTTGAAGAGTTAAACCACCCAGACCTCCCCTTGTGGGATGCGCTACACCACCGTGCACTCTTCTCTCCACAGGAAGCCTCCATGCCTCCTAACCAAAACCCCATTTATGCAGTCGAAACCAAGGATTTTATCCCATTAGGGCCTATCGATTGGTTCAAAAACCCCATTCCTGCCCCTGAGGCCTTTGAAGAAGGAAACATGGCCAACATTTCCCCCACCATTAAAATTGAGATTTCCATAAAAATGGCATCGTCGAGGAAATCACTATTGGAGTTGCTTGCACTCCTCAGGAAATCACCGCATATAAAGCCCTATTCCAAGAATATTGGGATATGTTTTCCTGGTTGTACATGGAAATGCCTGGCCTCAATCCCTCCATCATCGAACATCGCATCAACACCTGGCCTGACATTACACCAGTTCATCAAAAACAAAGACCGCTACACCCATCCAAAGCTACGGCCATCAAAACTGAAATTGACAAATTACGCGCTGCTGGGTTCATTTACCCTATCGCCTATACCTCATGGGTTTCCAACCCTGTAACTGTTAACAAAAAATAGGGCACTATCCTCATTTGCATAGACTTTCGTGATCTCAATCATGCATGTCCCAAAGACAACTTTCCAATGCCTTTCATCGATCAAATTATCGACGACTGCACCGGCGACGAGGCTCTATCCTTTATGGATGGATTCTCTAGTTATAATCAGATTCAAATTCACCCCGCTGATCAATATAAAACCGCATTCACTACCCCTTGGGGTACTTTTGCATATCATGTCATGCCTTTTGGCTTAAAGAATGCCGGTGCAACTTTCCAGCGGGCTATGACATACATCTTTCATGATCTGGCTCATATCATCATCGCCTACTTGGACGACCTCATAGCTCGATCCAAGAAACGCACCCAACATCTTGATGATTTACAAATCATCTTTCAATGGTGTCGTCAGTACAACATCCACTTGAATCCTCTCAAGTGCATGTTCTGTGTCACTGCAGGGTGCCTCCTCGGCTTTATCATTTCCCAAAGTGGTATTACCGTGGACCCCCTCAAAGTCCAAGCTATCACTGAAATTCCACCTCCCCAGAATTTATGTCAACTTCAATGCCTACAGGGAAAAGCTAACTTTCTACGACGATTTGTCACAGACTACGCCATACGCGCACACGGTTTCCTTTGCTTACTATGTCATGATATCCCTTTTCACTGGGACGACCATGCCCAACAGTCATTTAACGATCTTAAAACAACACTCTCGAACACACCTTTAATCAGTGCACCTGACTACAATCGCGACTATATCCTCTACGTATCAGCATCAGTTGTATCAGTAGCAGGAGTCCTCGTCCAGCTAGGTGATGAAAATTGTGAGCATGTCATTTATTACATTAGTAAAAACCTCTCAGGGCCACCCTTGAAGTATAAACATGAAGAGAAACTTGCTCTGGTAGTCGTCCTCACCGTCCAAAAACTGCGCCACTACATTCTGGTTCGCACAATGAAGGTCGTTGTAGATTCCAACCCTATGCAGTACTTGCTCAGTCGTCGGCAAGTTAACGGAAAATTTGCTCGATGGATCGTTATCTTTCAAGAGTACGACTTCGAGTTATCCACACCTAAGAGTAAGAAGGCTCTCGTTCTCGCCGAACTTGTCACGACCCTCCCCTCTGACACCACCAGTACCCCCATAAACACCGACTTTCCTGACAAACATCTCTTTTACATCACTTCGGATGATCCTTGGTATGACGACCTCCTCGTCTACCTCCGAACTCAAAATTTCAGTAACCACCTTTCACGAGATGATCGTCATCATATTCGACATCAGGCCCCTCGCTACCTCCTCATCGGAGACATCCTATACCGATGGGGATTCGACACCATTCTTCGTCGATGCTTGACTATTGATGAGGCCGATAGAGTCTTAAATGACTACCACAACGACACATGTGGGGGCCATATTTCGGGCATATCCACTGCTCAGAAGATTATCCAAGCCGATTACTTTTGGCCTACCTTGTTTCAAGATTGCATTCACGCTGTGAAACAATGTGAGCAATGTCAGCTCTACACCAATAAAGCCCGAGCTCCCCCCGCTCTTCTTCATCCCATCATCACTGTCGACCCTTTTTGTAAATGGGGCATCGACTTCATGACTTGTAATCCCCCCTCCAACAATGGTCACAAATACATGTTGTCGCCATCGATTACTTCACCAAATGGGTAGAAGCTATGCCCACCTTCAACAACACCGCTGACACTGCAGCATGTTTTTTCTTTAACCACGTCATATCTCACTTTGGAGTACCACTCCAACTCATTTCTGATCATGGGAAACACTTCGAGAATGAGATCTTCATCGAACTCTCATCTCGGTTAGGATTCTCTCACGAGTTTGCCTCACCACATTACCCTCAGTCTAATGGATAGGTCGAAGTAATTAACAAAGTCCTCAAGAGCATGTTACAACGCACAGTTAATAAGCATAAAACCAATTGGCATCATATGTTATTTTCTGCGCTATGGGCTTACCATATGGCTGTGAAAACAGCTACTGGTTTCACACCATTTCATCTAGTCCATGGGGTCGAGGTCACTCTTCCCATTGAATGTGAAATTCCCACCTTACGCACCGCAATTGAACTATTACCCGACACTGCTCCAATGGAGTAGCACTTGCTGAACTTAGAGTCTCTGGATGAATATCGTCGATCTTCATTACAGAACAACAAGGCAGCTAAAAAATGATCCAAGGCTTCCTTTGATCGACATGTCAACCTTCGCTCATTTCGCAAGGCGACCTCGTCCTAGCTTACGGTATCGCCCATGATACCTTTGGCCATGGAAAATTTGAGTTACTCTGGCATGGCCCATACATTATCCAACATTGCCTCTCTAAAGGCACATACATCCTAGCCTCCCCGGAAGGCCTCTCTCTCAAAGAACCCATCAACGGGTTGTATCTAAAGAAATTTTACGCTTAAACGTAGTCATTCTACTTTAGGTTATTTCTTTTATAGCGTTTTAAATATTTTTTCCATCCCTCACGTCTAAACTATCCTTTGTGCTATTGACAGATGCTCCCTCCACCAGCCTACCACATCGGTTACGCCGACGGTGCTAGTCGTTGGACACAAAATCTCGCTTCGGCCGCTTGGGCTCTCTACACCCCCTCACATGAAATGCTCCATTCAAGCGGCATATGTTTGGGTTCAGCGACCAACAACCAAGACAAATACACCGCCATCATCAGCCTCCTGGCCAATGCCCAACATCATCGTATTCGTCACCTTAGCATCTTCCTCGAGTCTCAACTAGTCGTACTCCAGCTCAACAATGTGTACCACGTCCGTGATCCTTGCCTCTTTCGCAAATACTTGCAGGTTAGACTTTTATCTTGACATTTTGATTCCATTACATTTACACATATTCCAAGACAATTGAATCAAATTACGGATAACCTAGCTAATATTGTGTTAGACTGGCATATATCACATCAAGCTACCTCTACACATACATAAACATATAACACAAATTGTCATCACATATATAGATTAGACATCATCAATACATTAAAAAAAAACATATAAACACCACATAGATCTCAAGAATGTATACTCATGTATATATCGGAAGGTCCACAATGCCATCCAAATGTTTACATACAAAAAATACAACTATCCGCGGGCCAATGAAGCACCTCGATACAAAATGGGCTCACCAGCCTATATACAAAAAATATATATACATCAATAGAGCACCACTCATGGTGCCTCTAGAGCACCACCGCCTGCTCCTCCCTTAGGCAGTGGCGACCCACCACCACCCGCCCCTCCCTCAGGCGGTGGTGGTCCACCCCCTACCGGTCCCTCCTACCTCGACGACAGTCGTCTGGTCATCGCAACACCAGCCACTACTGCTCATTGTACTATGGCCTGCCATGGTGGTGGAACCCCCATGCACTACTCCAGGATACCCTCATCCTAGATGCGAGACTGTGCCGGACATATAGTTCGGCCCCAAACAATACCACCGGCCCACCCCCTAACTAACCCTGTATGACCCTCCGTACAAACCCTACCAAAAAAATGAAACCCTAATTCTATGCAGGATGATCAAACCACTAACCTGACGCTCAAGGATCCTTAATTGGATGCCTCGTCCTCCCTGAATATCACAATCTCCTCTGAATGCTTCTCATCCAATCACTATAGAAGCAAGTACAAATGAGGTGGCAATGTGGGCCCTATAGCTATATATAGGCCTTTTTTCCAAACTTCCACTCACCATTCCAGGAGCCCACGGTGTCCATTTCTCGATCCGTCTTCAGCCACGGGATCAACATCCCTTCATCTACATCACAAAAGTCCCTGGGCCTCTTTTAATCCTAAGCCCCCGGGATGCCATTTTTTACACTGATCAGGTATGCATACCCATGTTCACACTTATCAAATACATGCTCATAGATTCGATTATCTTCAAATATTGTTCACATCAGGTATTTGGTTTTCATGTGTGTAGGTACTTGGTCATCATACATCGACACCACCTCTTCAGGTATATACTCAACACTGGCATGTAGTCATTCCCTCTGTATCGCACTTACATTTCCAGTCACACCCTCTGACATTTGCCTCTAGGATCCCCTTTCTAGCTCTGCAGTACCCACACCTCCATTTTCATCTTCGGTACTGTCACTCAGTAGCATTCTTACCCACATGAGTTGTCCCATTCATAGCACCTTTTGGCACTTCTGACACTCATGCTGTTTTTCAAAAACCCTTTAGGGATGGGAGTCCCGATAGTCTTACATCATGTCGTGAATCAACCACATACTCCTTCTCCTCATTTTGCTAGATTTCCCCTTGACTCCCAGATTATCTCTCCACGGTTCTCTGGTTGGGTTGCACCTCTGTAGTAGCATGAACCCTCCATTTCATCCACAATCCGTCTACCCATCTGCAAATCTCCCTGCATTTCACCTACCTCATATAGAAACTCACCCATGGGGCCCCCACCCTTCATCAGTTTTCCGAGAAAATTATGCCCTACACAGGCCCACCATATCACACCGGGGCACTCGTTTCTGTATTTGTACACTTCTCCCCAATTAATCGTTATTTATTGTACAAACGCCTTTCTTTCCAGTCATTACATTACCTTTTTGTCATCACCTTTGGCGACCTGTTTCCCTTTTTTGGCCAACCGCAACCCATGTCACCCTTGGTTGGAGCACCACTTACCATCCACCCTTGCCGGCATCATCCATATCTTCAGAGTATCCCACAGGCCACTTATCTCTACCCTCTGAATTTGTTCACCTTGTCCCGCCTCTGGAACAACTTATCCCCAGTCTTGTCGTCCCCCTGCCACTTGACCTCGTTGAACGGTTGCGACCTCTTTTTATCTCACACATACTCCAACCAAGGGCAGTCTTGAGTCTTCCCACATCTTGACTTCATCCAAGTACCTCCTCCACTTCCTCACCTCACCTAGTAGATTTCATGAAGCCATTTTCTTCTGGGAGTCGTGTCCCCCTTTTTTGTCGACAACAACACAGTTTTCCAGAAGGGCGACAGTATCTTGATTCTCATTACCCACCCAATGAGAGATCTTGGACAGCACAGGGTGAAACACAATTGTTCCCTGCTGTCGTTGACCCCCATAACATTCGACGTCAACACTTTCTCATGTTATGGTGGGTCTTACTTTGTAACTATTGCAGTTAGTTCTTTCATTCGCCAAAGACCTCTGAACTTGGCTAGGCTATCAATGCCCACATAATAGGTGATACTTGTTACCGAGATCACTACCTACTATTCAGAGTATGTTCATCCACAGAATTGTCTTCTACCTTTATCACGACCGCCCCTGAGGGCGCTGCAGTTGTCTACACCAAGACTTCATTCATCTTTTTTGGAGTTACATGACACGAGCATGGGGCATGCCCGCCTCGTTTGTACACAGTTTTCTATTTTACACACTTCATGGAAGGTCGAGTCCTACCGGTTCCCTTTTTCCCTCCAACGGATCACTCTGGACGATCCCACTATTGCTCTCTCTTACAAAAACATTCTCAATAGAAGAAACATTGATGGATTTCGGCTATATGTATGCTCCTAACCTCATCCATCAGGGGGCATCTGTTATCATTGAAATTTCATCCGCACATGGTTACAAGAACTCAACATTGTCAAACAGTGATGAAGTCATCCATGGACCTGAATTAACACCAAAGCATTCATAAAAGGGTCAAAAACTATACAAAGTAGTGAAAAATTGAAAGGCGCTATGAAAACACTGGGCGCGCACACACATGCGCGGAACAGGAACGCATAAATCATGCACATGCACACGATGCGTGACTGTTATCACAAAAATCCGTGCACCTAAGAAACGACACATTTATGAGAGTGGTCGGCCTCCCACCCACTTATGGTTCAGCTCCCAAGATGATTTGACACTCAAATCTGGACTGGATTCAACTGGAGGGCTGGTCAAAGACCTAGAAATGCGCTAATTAGCCTCTTTTCACACTACAAAGTGGTTGAACAATAGCTCAAAGGAATGCTATAAAAAGGCCATGGATGCACTTCATTTTTCAAGGAATTGAAATTAATGTTATGCTGCCATTATTCTCTTGAGGACTCCATCCTTGCCAAGAGTATATTTGCACCATTTCATTGGGCAATCCATCTCACCCCTTGAGTGGATTTGCAAAGAATATTTCATCATTTTCCATTTTCTTTGTTGTAAGAAGAGCTTGCTAATGGGGGTCCAAGAGCCCTCCCTTGGAGGAAGAAGGGACTCATAGTCCCCTTTCTTCTTGATGTATAACTTCACTAATAGATTAGCCTCATCATTGGTGACATGGGTCTTATGGTTCTTTTTGTTTCTATGACCCTATGCTCATGAATTTAGTTGTTATTGCATTTCTTAGTTTAATTCTTAGTTGTTGTTTTCTATTTCTTTCCCTAAATCTTTTCCTTACATATGTCCTGCTCAGAAGACCCAACTGAGCTTGCAAGCACCTCTATTTTTCTCATTAAGGTGATGGAAGAGGCGCAACAATATAGATGTCTGACTATAAGTGAAAATTCTGCAGCGTGCACTACCAGTTGTTTCTTCTGGGTGATTGTATAAACACTAGGTTCCATTCCTGTTGACAGGAATTGGACTATCTCAACAAATTGATAATCAATATTTATAATGGACAACAACTGTGCATCCGACAATGTATCCTCTAGAATAGTAGGTTCCTCTCCATGTTCTAACCTTGACAAGTGGTCAGGTCCTTTTTTCATTCTCCCTGGCTTAACCACGATCTCAAAATCATATTCTTGAAATAGAAGAATCCATCTACATATTCTCCCCCCCAACACTGGCTTATTGACTAGGTATTTCAGCATGGAGTGATCAATAAACATTTTAAAGTGTCCTCCCAACAAGTAGTGGTGAAACTTCTGCAGCGCATACACCATGGCTAACCCTTCTCTCTCAGGGGTGGTGTAATTAATCTCAATTGTTGATATATTCTTGCTAGCAAAGGCTAACGGGTGGGAAATCTCTCCAGCTCTTGGTTGTGCTAACACAACTCCTAATGCAATATAATATGCATTGACATGCACATGAAATTCCTTGCTCCAATCTAGGAAAACTAGGATAGGCGCAGTAACCATTTTTTGTTTTAGTGTGTCGAAGCTCTGTTGGCATTCTTTTTTCCAATGAAACTGACAATATTTCTTCAAAATCTTCTCCATGGGTGTTTAATGAACTTCCTACAGTATCTAGTATGTCTGAGCGCAGTTGTGCAGTTGTTTGAGTGAAGTAGGAGGGGGCAGATCAACTATAATGGCAATCTTAGATGGGTCTACCAGCAGTCCTTTCTTACACACAATATGACCTAAAAACACTCCAAAGGGTGAAAAGAATATGCACTTCTTCAAGTTCAAGGCAATCTGACACTACCTACACTTATCCAACATTAGTCTTAAACATTCAATATGATTTTGTAATAAGCTAAAAATAGTCCAATCATCAAAATATGCTTCCAAAAAATTATGTAAAAACTCCTTGAATGCTTTGACCACCACCCTGGAAAAGATGGCTGGGGAATTCTTCAATCCAAACAACATCACTGTATACTAGTAGGATCCCCCTTCTATTGCAAATGTGGTCTTATGGCGATCTTCCTTGGCAATCCAGATCTAATGGTATCCTGAAAATCCATCTGTAAAAGAATATACCTCATGTCCTCCTACATTATCTAACACTTCGTTCGTAAATGGTGTAGGGAATGGGTCATGCAAATAGGCATCATTCAGCTTCCTGAGATCTACACAGATCCTAATCTCCCCGATCTTCTTATCCCACACCACCATAGGGCTAATCCATTATGAGTACTCTTCAACAGGTTCTATGGTTCCTACTTCCAACATTCTGCCGAGTTCAATCTTCACTTTCTCCTTATATTTAGGGTTCTGTAGGGTATCTATTTGACTGGCCTTACATCTAGTTTCAAATGGATCCTAATCTCTCCCATGGGCCCTTTAATTCCCTTCATATTAGTGAACATGGTTGGAAACAAGTCTTGATATTCATGCAGTAACTCTGTGATCTTGTCAATAGTGGCAACATCCCAATAATCTCCAACATTTGCAAGCTTTGGTGTTTGCTCTGTTCCAATATTGATTTTTTTTACTTTAATTGGTTGTCCAATGAAAGGTTGCTCAATTCCTGGTCCTTCTATGTCTCTTTGGCCTTTTGTTTCTGTGATGTTCACCTTCCTAGGATCATCGTCTTCGTCAACATTGATATTGTAACAACCTTGCAGTTTCTATAGAGGCGCAATCCATTCGTCCTCTTCTTGTTCCAAGGGGAGGCTAGGTGCCTCCTAAAATAATTTATGTCTTACAATATGTAATGCTTGATCCACTGTAGGATATTGGATTTCAAAGAAAAAGGTAGTTACAAAGTTCTGAGTCATACCTTCCCAATTTGTAGTGATGAGGCATAGTTCTGCTTGAAGATACCAATTGATAGAGGTTGTGTCTAGTGTGTTGATGAATTTGTGCACCCACTTCTCTTGAGGAATACTGCTCCAAGCTTCCTCGCAACTTCACACATGGTCCTTCGAATAAGTTCAACCTGTGTACCTAACTTCAAAGCCTTCTACTTGCTCTGAAAACCGTGCTGTCATCAAAGTGCGACATTGTACCTAGTCTGTAATGTTGTTTTTGTGTTTCCCCCACCATCTTGCTGGAGTTTCTTTCAAGGCCTTATCCACTGCCAACAATCTTTGTTGTGTTGGTACAATCTCTTCAAAGTCCAACAAGAACGCTTCTAAATGATTTAGACCATCAAAGGTGGGCAAGTTACTTACTATTGTGTTGATCCAATGAACTTCTCTGGTTAACCTAGAACATCTCCTTGTAGATAATTCATACATTTTTTTCTCCCAGTTATCCAGTGCTTCTTCAGAATTCGATGAGCATGTGTTGTCACTTTGACATCTTAGGTTCCTATCTGTTGTAGGATTAATGTAATCCTGTTGTCTACCTGTTAATTTGTATATGTTTTCTAGTTCATATGCACGGTCTTCTTCTCTGATGGGTTATGTGTATCTCTGACCTTCATAGGGATCCAAAGGTGAAATGACCCTAAGGCCATCTCCTTCGAACTTCATTCTTATTTTCTTTAAATCAACCACAGTGGAATTATTGAAAGCCCAATCAATTCCTAATAACGTAGGGTAAGGACAACTATCATCAACTATATCAATCACCTCGAAGTCTGCAAACGTCCTTACTCCATCGATGTCCACGGGGAAATATTCCAATCTTCCAAAGGGGCTTACATCTTTCTGATTAGCCATCCTAAGCCTGATAGGGGAATAAATAAACTTAGGTTTCCCCACCAGTGCCCAGGTCTGCATCATCATGACATTGACCTCTGACCCTAAGTCGAGGACCACATAGTGTATATCATACTCTCAAATTTGAGAATTCAGATGCAGTTCCTTATTTGTCCTTCTATTTTTAGAGACTTGGTGTACTTCTATATTCAGCAAGGGATCTATATTTCCTAGTTCGTACTATCTGATAAAATTTTGTAGCTCTTGTACAACTCTTTCATCCTCAATCGACTTAATAGAAGTATATAATAATTCCATGAGCGGGCTTACCTCTTTTCCTTCTCCTAGCAGAGAAGGCTGATTGAATTCCAGGGGAATTCCACATTCTCTTACTTCTGGTCATGTCTTTGATGAAGAACCTCAGTCTCTCCTGAATTCTTTTCTTGCCTCCTCAAATATTTGTCTTTCTTTCTTCACATCAAACACTTGTGTCTTCTCTGCAGCTTTCCACACCCCTGATTCTTCTGTAGTCTTTCTTAGAGTCACTCTATCTTCTCCTGTAACAACACCTCCTCTAGTGATAACAATGAATCTAGGGTCCTCTCAGAGAGTTTCAACGTATATCAGTTGCACTTGCAGGTTCACACCCCATCTTTCCTAAATCTTAGCCAACAATGCTGGACATTCCTCAATAACATGTTCAAATGAGTTGCAGTAACTGCATGTGGTACAAGGGTTCTGACATTCCCTTGCCAAATGTCCTGGCCGTGCATAGTTATAACAAATGATTTGGCCTCTACCTCGACCCATACCTCCTCCTCATCCTCTTCCTCTAAATCCATCATGAAGGTTGAAGTTTCCTCTTCCTGGAGAATTATACTGCATAGTGTTTCCTTCTTGTTGTAATTCACCTTGAATTTTGTATATATCCCTTGACCTTTCATGCATGAGTTCATAGGCCCTACAATCCCTATCATCATGACCTACCAACTTACAGAACGTGAAATATAGATTTGTGGGTGTCTGAGCATATTTTTTCATGTAATAGAATTCACCAGGGCGATGTCTATTTCTACACACCTCACACCATGGTAAGGTAACTTTCTTTAAAGGACTTGGGGCTCCAGATTCCAAATACTCATGAAATAGGGGACAATGCTCCTTTTCATGGCCTTCTGAT
The DNA here is from genome assembly GCA_009831015.1 of Picea engelmannii. Taxonomy (NCBI): domain Eukaryota; kingdom Viridiplantae; phylum Streptophyta; class Pinopsida; order Pinales; family Pinaceae; genus Picea; species Picea engelmannii. Next base: position 204,209 of record ML784231.1, on the reverse strand, counting down.
TTGCATCTAATGCATCGAATATATTATCTTTTATATTTTCCCTTGTATTTATTCATATCTTCGACCTGCAAAGATAAACTAGTTAGCTGACTCAAGATTTGTCTCATATCTAAGATGGATTCTGCCATAGGATTTGATTCTAGTTTCATGGAGATCTCCAACACCTCAGCCTACGAAGCAATATTCTATTGCATCAGATGGAATCTGATGTGTGGTAAGAGGGCAGAAATGAACCATTCCTTGTTCTACTCATATGGGATCTTAAATCTCAAATGGCATGTTAAGGTCTTAAACCTCTGATCAAACTCCCAAACAAGTTCAGCTACTTTCTGCTTGATTTCTTTCAGTTTTGTGATGCATTGCGATTCCGAATTGGGTTTCTTGAATTCTGCAATCAACGTATCCTTGATCTCGTTCAACATTTTTGGTTGGACAACCCCTTGGAAAAACTTCATGTACCAGCTTATCGCACGTTCTTTTAGGGTAGTACTAAACTGATCTTGTTTAACAGCTTTGTCGGTGACATTCTTAATACTCCAGACCACTTCACATAGAAACCAATGATGATCAGTATCTTCAGATCCATATCCTCTAAAGGTGGGTAACCTCATCTCATCTACCATAAATCTTCCTAGGTTTCTTGACTAAGTATGTGGTGGACTGCTAGTGACAGTGCTCTGAGCGCTCTGGTGACTCTGATTACTCTAATTGCTTGATGCTACTAAAATAACAGGAGGAGTAATAATACTTACTTCAATGATCTGTGCAGTTCCTGAAGTTTGTGACTCTTCTCGGTGAGTCTCTTTAGTATTTACTTCTTCAACCCTACCAGATTCTGAATGTTCCACGTTCACTAGTTCTTCTTCCTCTCCACTGTAAAACCCTTCGTCTTGTACCAGTGGTTCGTGGTTTTGTTCAAACAAGTCCACTAGAGGGACCTCTCTGAAGATTCTTCCACTGCACGTATGTCCCACCTCTGTGTTTCTGTTGCTGTATGAATTCTTGAACATTATATTTTTGGTCGAACCAACTATTGTACCTTCAAGATGTTCTTCTCATGCAATAACATCTTGATCCTCAACTTTAAAAATTGTAAAAATTTTCCTCTAGGTCCCTTAAAGAAGTATCTCTCTGCTTGACTATATGATTCTACTCTGTCAACAACAAACTCAGTGATATATCCTCCAATGGTGCTATCAAACCAATGATCTACTTCTCTTGACATGGCGTTATCGAATCTCTTGATCTTCTTGATCAGCACCGATGTCCAAACCACAAGTGGTCTAGATCTGATCTCAAACTGGATGTCTGCTAACCTAGCTAGCCACTCATATAACTCTTGATGAATTCATCCAAAGAAAATCTTGTGTATATCAGTAAAGATATACCTTCCCAACTAGTTCTCAGTGCTAAGCTTAGGTTTCTTATTCTGGGCTTCTGCGAAGTCCTTTTCTTGGTCTTCTATCCACTTTTTAATCTCTGTCTTCGATGGAAACCACCTTGACATTCCCTTAAGAAGGTATCGACAATGGAACCATCTATTGGCATAGGGGTAGACCCAGGGTTTAGCTCCAAGAGCACACCAAAAATCCCTAACTACTGGCCCTTTCAGCAACACCTGCAAGGCAGATGCAGTCTCACCCGAAGTAGCTATGGGGGCTTGCAGGACACAGATGTCTACAACCAAGGGAATACAAAGTAGATCCAATACAAGAACAACACAACATCTATATGTTAGTTATCAACTTAGTCCTACCTCGCACATTTATCTATCAGATCTAACACAGTAATGGAATAACACCATATCAAGAACAAGAGAACACCACATCAATCACACACAACACCAAGATATACGTGGTTCACCCTCCCCCTAGGGATACATCCACAAAACCGTGCTTTATAATATATTAAGATGAAAGCATACAGTTCTTATTTGCGCTCTTAGTTAACATATCTTCTCTCTTTATCTCTGTCTTCCCTCCCTGCGCACCCAGCTGTAGGGTTGATCTTCGCACCCAGCTGAAGATCTTAAAACATAGACTTCCCTCACCCCTCAATGCTTCTCTCTCTCATTGCAATAATCACTCATAACAATCACAGACTTGGGACTCTTCACCAACCCCTCTTCCCTCATCTAGGTTCTTTTTATACATTACAATGACTCACCGACAGCCTTAGGCCAAAACCTAAGTGTCGAAACCCTAGATACCAAAAACCCTAGGTGTCTAAAACCCTAGGTCAACTTGACCCATGTTTCCAGGGCTTCGCCAGCCTATCTTTCCTTCCTTCTCGCATGGTGCTCCAAAGCATCCAACAATGGATTTTTTCGCTTGCTGAGTTGTCCACGATTTCTCTTCCTTGTTGATATATCATCCTCGATCTCCTCGTTCAACGGCTTGATTTCTCTTACTTCTCTCTGTATTTTCTGCTCTTCTGCTCACTTTGACCCAGTATCAGTCACTGTGTCTTCCACACAATTCACATTCCATCTTTTCTGTCTTAATCATCGCTTACTTCCATACCCAAGGGCCAATACTTCCAAATACTCTGAAGTGCTTCACATTCACTGGTCTTTGTTTCCATATCTCATAAGGAGTATTATCATTGTTATTTATGAGAATTCCTATGCTCTGAATGCGAATTGTTGTATACATTGCTTGTACCCAAAAGACATCTGTCAACTTGGAATCCATTAACATGGTTTTGGCCATTTCATGTACTGTTTTGTTCTTCCTTTTGACCACTCCATTTTTCTTTGGTGTCCTAGCTACTGATAATTACCTCTTTATCCCATGCTCATTGTATAATTCCATGAAATATTTTGATGTAAAATCTCCTCCATTGTCTGATATCAAACACTTGATTTTCAACTCTATCTCAGTTTCAACCATCTCTTTATATGTCTTGAATTTCTCGAATGCCTCTGACTTCTTCTTGAGAAAACAAATTGAAACCATTCCTGTGTATTCATCAACCAATAGCATGAATTACTATTCACCTTTCAATCCATTTTTTCTTGTTGGCCCGACTAGATCGGTATGTACAATCTCTAGTAGCTTTGTTGTGGAGTATTCCTTTGACTTGAACTTTTTCTTGGTATGTTTTCCATGTAGATAATGCTTGCATAGAATGTTTGCTGGATTTGAGATATCGAGAATTTATCTCACTGATTCCCTTTTGATAAACTTAAAAATATTATCAAAATTTGTGTGACCCATTCTTCTGTGCCAGAGCCAACTTTCATCTTCCTTCCCTAAGCAACATTTTTCTTTTCCAATTTCGTTTAGTACATATATGTTGCTTGGAGTTCTTATAGTTGTAGCCACCAATTTTTATGACCATTCTTTTCTTATTTTGCATTTCTGAGAATCAAACACAAGTATGTGTCCTTGGTTACACATTTGAATTACACTCATTAGATTGTGTTTCATGTCTTCGACTAGTAGAACATTTTATTCTTTGACATCCTTGCTTCCAAGATTAACAGTCCCTTTTCCTATAATTTTGGTTGAGTTTTCATTCCCAAATGAAATTGATCCATCTCTTTCCTTATTCAAGGTTAGAAACCTTTAAATATCACCTGTCATATGCTTTGAGCAACCACTGTCAACATACCATCCATGTATCTTGTGTCTAGATTGTAGGGAAAGCGTGCATTCTTTAGTGTTAAATTGATCCTACTTTATTATACATATCCTTTGCGGTTCATGTCTATGAATGTTGATATTTTGTTGTGATTCTCTAGGAGGAACAATTAATATATGATCTTTGGCTAGGTTTCCAAAGTTGTTACACTTGTAGCATTCCACTTCAGTGCTCAATTATTCAACTCTGTTGTAGCTTATGCTCTGTGCTTCATGAGATCTTTTTTAATAACCATTTCTTGTCTAGCCTTCATATTTATTCATGTTCTTGGTATTGGCTCTACAATTCATAGCTTTATGTCCAAAATTCTTACATGAATAACATAAAACAATAAAAATAGTTTGATACATGGGGGTGGAAGATCTTTTGAATGGTGCTTCTCTTCTAAATCCTTCTTGTTCTTGAGGTCTATCCATTGTTGGTTTCTACTGATTCTAAAATATGGGCCTTCTGGGTGGTGCAGTGTATTTGTAATTCTCTTCTTGGTTCCTCTTTCCTTCTTCCTTCTTGGAAGAGCCTCTATTTTTGAATAGCTTCTCTGTTCTATTGTCTTGGAGCTTAAGCCTTTCTTTGTCTAGTTATATCCTAGTCCATATTTTCATGATATGGTCTTTAACTACTAATGATCTCATCCAATACTTTGGTGTTGTTCTACGACATGTCCTTCTTATGAAGATATTTCCTTAGAGTGACTATTTATGCTTCCAATCCTTTGATCATCCTTTCCTTTTCATCTAACTGACCTGTGAGTGCCTTTTTTATTCTTTTTTCTTCTTCTACTTGGATTTTTAACTTCGTGATAATACTATCAACTTCCTCGGAATTGGATTTATGAGATCATTCTTTCTCTTTTAGTTATTCCTTAAGTGACTTGATTTTCTTTTTTTCAATCCTTAGCTCTTCTAGTGCATTGATTAATTCTTATATGAGATTGGCTTCTCCTTCTTCCTCATAATCTTCCTTAGAATATTCTACAACCATGAAGAGTACTATTTCTGTATCGATGTCATTGTCTTCTTCCTCATCTAATGATGAATTGTCTTCCTTGGTGCAAATACTTTTCTTGAAAAAATTATTTTTGTTTCGTTTATTCTTTTGATTTTTCTTTTTCTTTTTATGATCTTCTTATTCATCACTTTCCTTATTATTATGAGGAAATTTAGAAGCAAAATGACCAACACCACCATCATTAAAAAAAATTAATGGAAGCATACTTGTATGTTTGTTGGTTCCTGTTTTCAACTTTCTGACGAAGTTTTCCATTTCTTCATCGTCTTTTGAATAATTGCTGCAACTAAAATATGACTTTGGATTTTTCTTTCTCTTTTTCTGTCTTCTTGGATTCTTTGAATGATGCTTCCTTTGTTGGTTCTCATGTTCTATTCTCATTTCATAGGCAGTGAGTATCTCATGTAGCTCATCCATGCTCAGGGTGTCTAGATATGTTCTTTCTTCTAAAGATGAAATTTTTGGATCAAATATCATAGGGAGAGACTTGAGTACCTTTTGAACAATTATTGGTTCCTTCATTTATTCTCCCAGACCTTTAACAATATTCACTACTTGATCAACTCTAAGAAAGTAGGCTGCAATGTCTTTGTCTTCCTTCATTTTCAGTTGTTCAACCTTATCTCTAAAGGTTTGGAGTTTATCTCCCTTTACTTTAACATCTCCTTCACAATTCTTTTGAATCTTATCCCAGAGATCTTTTGTAGAATAAAAATGCATAAATTTAACAAATATTGAATTAGCAATACTATTCAAAATAGTACCTTTAGCCTTTGAATTGTTTTCTTCAAGTTTCTTTCCATCCTTTTCTGTTGGGGGAGTGGATGGTGCTTTGTATTCCTCTACTATTGCTCATAATACGTCAAATCCCTGTTCCTTTAAAAAGGTTTTTATCCTTATACTCCATAATCCATAATTTTGACCATCAAACATTGGTGCTCCAATATTATCATATTTGTTATACACCATTTTGCCCCACTTTTCTAAGTGTTGTAAGTTTCTCACTTCACTTTGCTAAGTATCATAAGTGTCACACTTCACTTTGCTTAGTGTCACAAGTGTCGCAAATGCCATGGGCCATTATGATAAGTGGTATACCTTATTTGTTGCACTTTTCCTAAGTGTCTCCACCTCAACACCATGCAATAATGATCCATTACATCCCCTTGAGCATCAAGAAGAGGAAAATTCCACTTAAAACTGCAAATTTGACCTTTTCCACTCAGTCCTAGCCTTGTTTGACCATGGATGCCCCCTTTCCATGCAAAGGGTGTTGGATTACTGAGAGGCGGGGTGAATCAGTAATAGAGAAATTTAATCCTTTTTAACCATGTAATCCAAGTGTTATATCAATGTATTATTATCATCCAATAACTGCAGAGTAAATAAGAAATGAACAAATAAAAAATCATACACATACACAGTACACCAGTGTTTTACGTGGAAACCCAAAGTGGGAGAAAACCACAAAATGATTTTTCATATATGTCTTGAAGAATTTCATTCATTGGAAGCACCAACTTCATTTATTTTCCAGCTGCAACTGGAAGGAGGCTCCAACCCACTAGTTTCTCAGGCTACAACCTGAGGGAAGCTCCAACTCCCCAATTCTCTGGCTACAACTGGAAGGTGGCTACAACCACTTGTCCTTGCCTCGTCCAACCGCCCTAGCATATAAGTAGAATTATGGAACCACTGTCACACTATCACTATGAGCTATACTGCTGTAAACCTGTATCAATCAGCCTATACCAAATAACCTGTACCAATAACCTGAACCATGCATCAACCTGTACCTCAACCTGTATCAACCTATACCATAAACAAGTGCATCAACCATGCACCAACCTATACCAAACAACTTGTAATCAACCTGTACCATAAACAAGTACATCAAGCATGCACCAACCTATACCTCAACCTGTACCATGAACAAGTGCATCAACCATGCACCAAACCTGTACAAATAACTTGTCATAACAACCTCTTGCAACAACTTGTCCAAAAAACCTGTTGACGGGTGTAAATGAAACACCGTAAACTGGAAGGTCAAATCCGGACCGGGGTTGTCTAAATAACCCAAGACGTTTGGAGTGAAATGACCTGATGGGTTTAATGGATCCGTTGGCCAACTAAAGTCCTAAAAATAAAAGAAATGAAAGTAATCTATGAAGCTATGATACTAAAGATATAAATTTAATAATTTATGAGTGTCAAAATAGAAATATGGATATGTGCATATGGTTATGAACAATGTATATACAACTTGCAAGATTTACTGGATATCTTGAGAAATAGATGTTTTTTGAAAGTGTTTATGAAGTAGATAAATAAAGCACATACATTTTCTGTTTTTTTTGTTTAATATTTAAAATCTAAAGAACTAAAGAATACTAACCAAACACAATTGAAATAAGAATAATTAAAAATTCAAAGCTAATTTAGGCATATTCCTATTTCATTGATAAATAATCTAACTAAAAACAAATGCAAGTAAACTAACCTGTAATTAATCGACTAAAATGAGTTTATGTTCCTGCGCAATTCAAGCTCCTAGATGTCCTGCCTATGAGGAAAACTTGTAACACGATGATGCTAATACTCCCAGAACAAACTCAAAGGTGTTTTGGAGCAGGAATATAAAAGCAGACTGATAAACATATAGATCTAGTGATATTATAATGATGAACACTTATAATAAAAGAAACTTAATACAAAGCATTCATGTAATACATCATTCAATATCCAACATAAATCAACGATATTTAAATGAAATATTGATCACAGATGTAATATAGAACAACAAATTACAAACACAATTAAAGTGTTGAATAATATGGAATATCATACGATGATCAAACTAAAGCTGTATAAACATAATAACATTTCATAAGATAAAGGCAAAACATAATGGGTAAGTGCCACGCTGGTCTAAAGCCAAGGAGTGAACAACTTCTCCATATCAGTCTTGAAATTCATATGTCCATAATGTGTCCAAACCAAAGATGTCCTCACTACTAAGAGTGACCAGTATTTAAACTAGTTTAGGATTCAAGTGCTCTTATCATACAAGATAGAGTTGTATCCACAAAAATTAGATAATATTACAAAAATAGTGAAACTATAAACCACTCATGCATGAGTTTGTTTGTCAAAAATAAACCAAATTTTTATAAACATAAAAGGTAGAAACTACTGAATAATTGAGTGTATGACCCAAGGTGTTTACTCCATGCAATCAACATCATAATCATCAATTTCCTTTTGCACAACAAGTGGATTTGTGGGAAACCATGAATAAAGTCCATGGAACATCCTCCATTTTAGCATTCTTAAACCATTTTTTGCCTTTTAATGGAAGTCTTGTCGCCTTGCTTATGAAAGCCTCTGTTATTTCCAACTGTACATACCCGACCTTAGCCCTAAAACCATCAAAAGTATGTGCAAAGGCTTGTGCAAATGAGAGGTTGTAGCCTTCAAACTTCTTTAGGAACACATCCCACCCATGAGCCTTTTGTTCATTTATGGCCGTGGGACAAAATAGCTTGACAACCATTCGGCTCGATACAAACCACGGGTGCCATTGCCATTGTGAAAAGGATACAATGGATATCACAGGAGGTAGGTTCCGGCTTCCAGAAGATGAGGAGCAAAGAAAGGTCCGTGTGAAATGTAATGGCACAAAAAATGCAAAGTTTGGGGACTGTCATAACTTGGAAAGAAGGGTTAGGGAAAACAAAAAAATTAGAGGGCTTGTAAAACTACAAGCCATTACCCACGATGAATTCCAAACCCTCCACAGTACAAAACCCCAATTTGCATAATGAATGATCTCATTAATACTCAGGACAACAAAGTGGATTGTGATCATAGGTACAACATGCCTGTACCAATCGATATGAGTGTTGATATGACTGTTTATGTTAAGAACCAAAGACTTAATACAAAATCACCACAACATATATACAAGAACAATATGCAAAATCTCCTTTATTACTATCAAACCCTTAGGGTAGGGAAACACCATACAATCTATCCTATTATGGAAGGGATTCTCTCCTGTTCACTTGCCTCTTTGAGGGGACATCCTCCTATTGAGATACAACTCACAATACAATAATTCTCTTCATATCCTATTGCATTGCTTGAACCCCTTTATATAGTGCTACCATCACCTAAGAACATTCTAAAGGAGGAATCTTCTAGAAGTAGAACCTTCTAAGAAGTTCTCTTACATTTATTATATCTAACTATCATAGTGGGCCTTATTTAATAATATAGTGGACCTCATACACCTTACATTGAATGGCCTCCACTATTATCACTATGGGCCCTCTGCTCCCCCCCCCCACTTCCTCTCTAGCTACCTTACATTCCATCCCCCTTATGAAAGCGTTGTCCTCAATGCTTGATGTACAACCATATACCAGGGTCCCATGGATAAGTGTGGACCATAGTGATGAATTAGACTAGAGAACCAGGGTCCCATTGAGAAATGGTAGCCATCATGCTAAAGTACTCCAACCGCCATTGTAAACTAGGGTCCCATGTCCAATTGCTCATGTGAACCCCACATGGAAGATATTGGCACCCAATAACCAACTAAAAATGATGCTCCCAATATTGACACCTATCATGTGGATCCAAATAAGAATATCCATCCACATAGTGGGAGATGATCAAAGATGAATCTGGAAGGAACAATACCATTGTAGAATATGAAGGCCGGACGCTGGTAGCTAGCTCCTGATGCGGGACATTGATGTTCTCTACAGAAGGTGGAGTAGAGTCATCAAATAAAATATGGAAGTGGTTGTCATCCCAGAAACGATAACTATCCATATACCAATCATCGTAATCGGCCTCAAAATCATACCAAGCATATATTTCTTGATTATATTCATCCTTGAGGTCTTCCATAAGAAACCTCTCATGCATTTTATCGAAAGAATCTTGAATACTACGAAAACTATCAATGAGGCCATCTACAAAGCCATCCAATCTGTCATTAAATGTGTCAAACAATTGAGCTTTGAATACTTCAGTAATCTGTAGAATTTATTTGAGGGTTTGAGAAGAAATATCCATCTGATCACCCTATGAAAATTTATGAACTTTTCAGTCCCACCGCCATCACAAAAAAACCCAATAAATTACTATAGAAAATCACGGCGTTTTCTGGAAAAACCCTGAAAAACTGTTGAATTTAAAATGCTCATAACTTCACTTCCTGGACTCCGTTTTGGCTGATTTGTTTTTTGATATTGGGTGAAATTGTGAGAGGAACTCTGATATGTAATTTGTTTGGAAAAATTTGGCCTCCAGCTTCTACAAAAATTAAAAAAATCATGTCGTCGTCCGCGGAAAAAACCTTGAAAAATTGCAGACTTTAAAACTTCAATATCTTGACTTCCAGGACTCCATTTCAGACGATTTGGTTTTTTTCAAATTGGGTTTTTTTTTCTGAGAGGAACTTAGATATAAAACCTGTTTCTACAATTTTTTCACATAAATATACCGAAAATTTCTGGAATGTCGTGGCCCTCTTTTTTCTTCTCTGAAAAACAATTTGCAAAAATAAAAAATATTTGCCCAGAATGTCTGCCAAGGAAAGTGCTCTGATACCACTTGTTAAGAACCAAAGACTGAATACAAAAGCACCAAAACAGATATACAAGAAAAATATGCAAAATCTCATTTATTACTATCAAACCCTTAGGGTAGGGCAACACCATACAATAGATCCTATTATGGAAGGGATCCTCTCTTGTTCACTTGCCTCTTCGAGGGGGCATCCTCCTATTGAGATACAAATCACAATACAATAATTCTCTTCATATCTCATTACATTGCTTGAACCCCTTGATATAGTACTACCATCACCAAAGAACATTCTAGAGGAGGAATCTTCTAGAAGTAGAACCTTCTAAGAAGTCATCTTACATTTATTATATCTAACTACCATAGTGAGACTTATTTAATAATATAGTGGACCTAGTGCACCTTACATTGAATGGCCTCCACTATTATCACTATGGGCCCTC
>ML784231.1:170685-193476 GCA_009831015.1 Picea engelmannii | reverse complement strand
CCCCGCACTACCTCTCTAACTACCTTATAGTTGATCTCATGAGAACTATATCAAATGTTCAACCAATGTTTTAGTGCATTCGAACATTTCACAAATTAATCCAACGATCAACTATAGAACCAATGAAGTCACGATACCCATTATACACAAAGATTTTGATAGTGGATCAATTAATAAGTTCATAAGACTTGAGATTTAAGCATATATGGGTGCCTTCAAAGCTACATTTCTAAGGTAGAATATATGAAACCCAAACCAAGTTTTTTTTATTTAAATTCATGCTTACAGTAATGAATTTAAACTAAAACAAACAAAAATGCAAACGAAAAACTCAATAAGATAAGTTCAACCCAATCATCGCCTCGAAACTCAGAAACATAAACATTTACAAATGGAAGGTGATGGAAGCTATAGAAAGATATAATCTCTTTGTGGGGAATTTGATTGTGATAAGAATAAAAAAATATTGGTGGTTGCCAACAATGGCGACATAATGGGTGAAGCAATTATCTCTGCATCACCATAAAATTCATGTCAGGGGGTCAAATGAAATAAATTTTTAGAAATAGTTAACAACAGGTCAAGCATTCCGATCATAACTCCGAAATAACACAGGTTTAGCATCATATGTATTTATGTCTAAAACAAATGTAATCTGGCTTCTAACTTATATTACAAGTGTAGCGATGTTTATGCAATTGACTTCGATACTGTTGACAGGGCCACTGCTGCTAGCAGGGGTCTATAGCCTCGACAGGGATGTCGTTTGACCCACTCTAGTACCTTTATCTTGTCTAAGAGTCGTCCATTCATGATAAGATACATATTTTCACTTGATCAAATTGAAAGACATACTTGAGGATCTTCTTAAACCCAGCATTGCTTCGCTGCCAGCAGGCTTGTTTAGTACCCCGACTAAGTTACCTTGGTATTATGCATGCATTTACCTGCTACCAGTAGACCTGTTCAGTGTCTCAGTGGGTTTACATACACTTCCCACACATTACAGTGTTTTCAAACCTCTATAATTTGTTTATAATTTGCAGAACTTAATAATATTCAAGAGGGCAGGGTGATACTAAAAATCTCATAGTTTGGAATGAAAATTTTGATCATTTTTTAAAAATCATTCTCCTTTTTTGATGACCTCCATCACACTTTGGACACTTAGATTTTGTTTAGGAAACCATCTCAAGGAAGGGGAGGTACAATTGAGTTTTTTTCCTTAAAATAGGGACAGGGTTAGAAGTTTATTAATGATAATCGCGTCTTCTTGTAATTTCGATGAGAAACCAGAAACACTAATTTGAACATAAAATTTCTTCTGCTGATATGAGTTTTAGCACTTACTGTTCAGGTGCTTGGGAAGTTATCAACTGTTGTTAATGAATGATAAATTATTATTCCCTTCCAAAAATGAGACGGTGACTCAGATATGATTATTCAGAAAACAAATCAAAATCAAGCAAAATGAAAATAACCAAAATAAAAATAGAAAATAAAATATCAAAAATATTTACAGAAGCATGGAGCATAAATCATCAGGTGAAATACCTCCTGAGGGCTTGGACATTCACTGGGAAAGTGTTTGGTTGTCCCTCCAAATTATGCAGACGGAAAGATATAGGACCCAATTTTTCAGAAATTACAAATGGTCCTAGCCACAGGTTTTGGAACTTGGTATGTTCTCCCTTACCCTCGTGGGATTTATCCCACTTGAGAACCAAATCTTCGACATCGAAATTCCTATATGACGATGAATTTGAATCAAACCAACTTTTTACAATTTGTTGATGTTGATCCAGTTTTTTCTTTTCCTTTGTTCTCACCTCCTCTAGTTTTAATAAGGCATTTATTTGATTTTCTAGAGGAGTGCACTCCTCTTCTTGAACTTTCTGCGACAATTGCAGAGAAGGAAGTAAGACATGCAAAGGGAGAATGGATTCTCTTTCATAGATGAGGAAGAAAGGGGAATCACCAACAGAGGATTTTGGGGTTACCCTATCAACCCAAAGTGCATAATACAGTGCATTGTGCTAGTTCTTGTGATTTTCTGAAACTGTCCTTTTAATAATCTTGATTGAATTTTTATTTGTTGATTCTACTAAGCCATTTCCTTGAGGGTAGTAGATTGAAAAATATTTAAATTTAATCCCTTTTTCCTGAGAAAAAATGTTCATATCAAGGGACGAAAAGTAAGAGGCGCTATAAAAAACCAGACATTCGGGAATGCCGAATCAAGTGATGATATGAGAGTTCAAAAAATAAACTACCTGACTTGTGTTTACCACTTTTAAAGGTACAACTTCAGACCATCTTGTAAAATAGTCTGTTGTTATAAGGATATACTTGTGTTGTTGCAAAGAAGAGGGATTAATCGGTCCTATGATTTCTGATTTCTAGGCCCCATTGCTGAAAAGGTGTATCTACAGTAACAGGCTATAAAGGGAAAGCTGTCTTTTTCACCTGTCCTGCAGCCTTTTGGAAGATTATGCATTTACGGGACAATGTATGGGCGTATTTAAACAAGGTAGGCCAATAGTACCCAGCTCTTAGCACTTTTTGGGCAGTGGTATCTCCACCGAAGTGACCACCGGATTCACCTGCATGAAGTTCATATAACACTTTTTATGATTCTTCCTTTTCTAAACAATGCAGAAAACACCATCAAAGTTCTTTCGAAATAATACATCATTTATTAACTGGAAAGATGCATATTTAAGCCTAAGTTCTCTTTTGTTTTTAGGATCAATATTGCAGGGAGAAGAGCCATGTGTTAAATAAAATTTAATGTCCTCATACCAGGAATTGGTAGTAGCTTGTGCACAACTGATTTTTTTTTTCGTTATGTTGATTCACAGTTGAGGTGTTTATTTGACTTTCTTGTTCTTCAACTTAATCAGCTATTAGTTTACACATGACTTGACCTCTAACAATTTGTGCAGGGGTTATTTCAAGGTCATATTCCTGTAGTGATGTCATCCGATTTTCCCTTTTCTCACCCAACTCTTTTTGTACTAACAAGTTTCTCACAACTGGGTAAGGAACAATAACCTTGGTTCTGGATTTCAACAGGTAAGACCAGAAGTGTTTCACTTCTTTGAAAACAACATATGCATTTTGATCTACTGCTAGGTAATTGAGCTCTGCTCCTTTAAAAGCTGAGCTCATGAAGGCAATGTGTATCTCATTGCTTTCAACATTTTTCTGTGTAAACACAACAACATAAGATTGGTCAGATGCAAAAGTGTAAAGAGTGAAATCTTGAGAAAATTCGGGGCTCATCAAGGAAGGGGATTCTAGTATTTCTTTTCTAATTGATTCGAAAGCATGACTTTCTTGTGGTCCCCGATGGTACAAAACATCTTTTTTAATTAAATTTTGTAACGGTCTAACCATTTCCGAGAAGCTTGGGACAAATCTTCTGATGAAATTAATCTTGCCCAAAAAGGACTGCATGGCTTTTTTGGAAGAAGGAGGGGGGATTTTAGCAATAGATTGGGTTCTTTCGAGGTCAATAATCATTCCATCCTTAGACACTATAAACCCAAGCAGTTTTCCTTTCTCTACTGCAAAGACCGATTTCTTAGGGTTTAGAGATATACCAAACTTGCGACATCATTCTAGGACAGCCCTAAGGTGAGACAAGTGATATTTATTGTTTTTAGAAAAGATAGTGACATCAACAAGATAGACCATGACTGACTGGTTAATGAGGCCATGGAAAGCAATATCCATTTCTCTCTAGAAAGTGGTGCCAACGTTTATCAGTCCAAAAGGCATTTTCCTATAGGCATAAGTGCCCCATGGGGTGCGAAAGGTGGATTTAAGTTGGTTCGAAGGAGACATAAGGACCTGGTTGTATCCCAAAAAACCATCTAGCAAAGATAGTCTTTTGTAGCTAGGCACATGTTGCATGATTTGTTCCATTGGAGGAACAAGGTAGTTGTTTTTATCAGAATCTCAGTTTAAGTTCCGAAAATCGACACAGAGTCGAAATTCACCACTTTTCTTCCTTACAGGAACTAAATTAAACACCCATTGCGTGTGCCGAACTGGGAAAATTATCTTTGCAGTTAATAATTTGTTTAGTTCTTTTTTAACAGTGGGTTCCAATTTAGGATGCATCTTCCTCAATTTCTGTTGAAAAGGCTGAGTCTGGGGTTTCATAGGGATTACATGTTGTATGATGTTGGGGTCAAGTGTTTTCAAGTCATCATACGTCCAAGAAAAAACGTCTTTAAATTCTTTAAATAGCTTTATAAAAGTGGATCTCTGTTGCTCGGAACATCCCTTTCCCAGATTAATATTTTGAGGATTATCCCTTGTTCCTAAATTAATCATTTCATAGATCAAAGAAGAACTGTTAGTTTTACAATTTACTGCCCCTCTAAATTTATCATGCAAGTCATAAAATTTCTCTAGTCTCACAACAGATCTGGGGATAGAGTTTACCAACTCAGATTTTGATTTAGAATATCAAGGATCAGATATTACCGTGAAGTTTCATAGGTTCTCGTCATGAGTGCCTTCATCAATGATTGCACCTTGGAAGGTGTCTTCCATATGCAGAAATTTGATGATCTGTTGGTCATCACCGAATACTCTCCAATTTGTGATGTTATCCAGGATTGATGGCTTGAAAAAAAAAAAAAAATCGATTGAAAACACATTAGGGGAAATACCTTCAACAGGCAATAGTTTAGAAGCAACATTGGCCAATAAATCAACTTCTGAATTACTCAATATAGGAATGGAATTTATGTTGAATGCTGAAAATTTATGCATCAAACTCCATACCTCGGTTTGGTATCTTTTCATATGTGGTGACAAATAGTGTATGGCGTTTCTTACCTGCTTGACCATGATTTCTGAATTACCGAATACTATCAAGTTTTGCATGTCCATATCCAATTATTTCCTAAGTTCTTGTAGAAGTGCTTCGTACTCAGTCATGTTGTTAGTACATTCAAACTCTAACCGACAAGAAATAAAAGTCTTATTACCCATAGGATCGATGAGTACACATCCAACACCTGCTCCTTCTTTGGATTTGTATCCGTCAAAGTATAAGGACCAGATCTGTGCGTCGTCAAAAGTACTTGGCATACTTGGCAAAGCTGGTGTTTGAGTATAGGTTGTAACTTCAGATTGCTGCCCAGGATCAGTGATAAAAGAAATTTTGGTCATTAAATTACCAAAGAAGGTATTCATTCCCTGTGTTTCAAATGAATTTGCAGATGTAACGAAAGGTTTATTTGTATCATTCAGATCCGTTATAGTATTCTTAAGATAACGTTCTCTATTTATCCTGATTTTGTTGGGCTGTCCATTTTCAGGCAACCACAAGTGAGACCAATTTGTGGCAAAGTAAATGTACAACTGTTCTTACCAATATCTGCTTAAAAACATGCCATAAACTTCAGGGATATCAACAATGATAATATCAATTATTTTATGAACTTTAGGATTGAATGATAGTCTAATCAACTCATTCTTAAGCTCACCAATTACTTTAACGTTTGTTCGATCTAGCTGAATGATTTTGAGATCAGAAGGTTTAACTTCTGCATTAATTTTTTGGAATACAGATAGAGGAATCATGTTTGATGATGCACCAAAATTGACCATACAATTATGTACATTCCTATTAAAATTTTCAAAGGTTAACAAAAAAGGCGGGACATTTTTCTAAGCGTTAACAACAAAATTCTGTTGATTTTTTGTTGTTGCCCCTAAAACAGTTTTATCTACATTTTCTACAGTTTTTCCTACTAAGTCCCTTTTGTCTAGAGGTTTAGATGTCTTTTTTGTTGGGACATTTTTAGCCACATTTGAATCAATTTTTGCTGATTTTTTTTCTGCTAGAATCATTCTTTTTACTGTTTTCAGCGATGCTTTGAAGCATTTTTTGCAAAATAGGGGGAAATTTCAGCAGTTCAAAAACACAAATATTAGCCCTCAATTTTTTCAGATCTTCAATTAAATCGTATTCTAAAATTGGGGCTGCTAATCTTTGTTTAATTTCAGTTTGCTTTGACTGTTTCAGAAACACATTTTTACTTACTTCAGAAAGGGGTTTGTTTTGCGTTTTGCTTCTTGTGTTGTAGAGGTGGACAGTTTCGAAATTCGCTTCTAAGATACTATCTGACAAGTGACCGAAAATAGGGGGAGATGAGTCCTCTTCTGGTACCTCTTCCTCAACTACATCATCAGAATTTTCAGGAGGAGTAGGAATAGAATTATCATGTTCTTTTAAGATGGTTTGCAAAGCATATTGTAAACTTTCGAAATTTAGACCTTCTGTGGTCGAGTTTGGCCGGTTAGGAGGAAAAGGATTTCTGAAAGAAGGTTTAAAAATTCCTTTTCTTTTGGATGCCTCCTCGGCTGATATCTTCAAGTCGACGACCTGATTGGACAGTTTTTGGAAATATTTCTGCAAGCTCTCTAAGTCTAAAGTTTCTTATTGATTTTTAGTTTGAGGAGGCCTAGTGAGAATCTCTATTTTCTTCTTAGAGGATGAGGTTCTTTCAGCTTCACTATTAATATTATCTTTTAAGCTCAATATATCTTTCTCAATTTGACTTACCTCCTCAAAGGCTTCTAACAATGTGTTCTTTTTAGACCTTTTGACCCATATGGCTATATTATTGTGCAAGGCTTTAGCATAATATGCAATGATTAAACTTTCTGTGGGCATCAAATCTGCAGGGATTTTGTTCTTTAAAGTAAGAAATCTTTGGTTAAAGTCTTTCACTTTTTCTTTAAGGTTCATTTTTAAGCTTGAGAGTTCCATAACCAAGACTTCTGAAGATTTATCATCTCCAAATTTTTCAAGAAAACAAGTTTCAAACTTATCCCAAGAGATGATGGTCTGGGGTTGTTGAGAAAAATACCATGTGGAGGCATTTCGCTCAAAAAGTATAAGGAAATAATCTTCATACTACATCCTCGTGTTCAACACTCTGGAGTCTAGTGGCCAACATAAATGTTTTGATGTGATCCTCAGTGGATTATTTTGAATCTGGATCAAATTTAGGTAGCCATTTCTCTGGATGTTTCGGTAATGGGTGTCGGGGTCCGGGTATAGCCACGACATATTGATCGATCCAAGGTCTAACATGATTATTTTGGTTTTCCATGGGAGTTGGTGGTGTCAAAGATTGAGATGGTTCTGATGAAGAACTGCCTTCATCTCGAGACTCTCCTCCTGAAGAGGATGGAGATGAACCAGGTGGGGAAGGTGGAATACCAGATCCTCTGGTTCCAAGGATGGCTGCTTCAGTAGGCTTGGTGGTATTACCACCTAATGGGTTTTCAGGTAGACCAGTGCCTTCAAGATGTTGTCGGATATCCGTGAAGTTAAGGGGTTGATTAAGTGGTCTGCCAGGTTGTCTGATACAGGCTAAGGCACTATGAGTTCTTATGAGTGACTAATGAACAATTTCTTGGACACCGACCCCTTTAGGAACTGGTGTCATTGGTTCAATGGGAATATCAGGGTTATCATTTAAGGTAGTTTTTGTTTCAAGTGTAACATTATTTTCTGAGTGACTACGCGTTACGAAATGAGTGCGAGTGTGTAGGGGAGGAGTCTTGCGACCTCCATGTGCCACCAATTAAATTCAGGCCCTCCTTCTAGTGCCATTTGTTGATGGGAATAAATGACACACCATCAACTGGAAGGTCAAATCCAGACCGAGGTTGTCTAAATAACCCAAGCCGTTTGGAATGAAATGACTTGACGGGTTTAATGGCTTCGTTGGCCAACTAAATTCCTAAAAATAAAAGAAATGAAAGTAATCTATGAAGATATGATACTAAAGATATAAATTTAATAATTTATGAACGTCAAAATAGAAATATGGATATGTGCATATGGTTATGCACAATGTATATACAACTTGCAATATTTACTCGATATCTTGCGAAATAGATGTTTTTTGAAAGTGTTTATGAAGTATATAAAGAAAGAACATACATTTTATGTTTTTTTTGTTTAATATTTAAAATCTAAAGAACTAAAGAATACTAACAAAACACAATTGAAATAAGAATAATTAAACAGTCAAAGATAATTTAGGCATATTCGTATTTCATTGATAAATAATCTAACTAAAAAGAAATGCAAGCAAACTAACCTGTAATTAGTCGAATAAAATGAGTTTATGTTCCTGCGCAATTCTCCTGCCTATGAGGAAAACCTATAACAGGATGATGCTAATACTCCCAGAACAAACTCAAAGATGTTTTGGAGCAGGAATATAAAAGTAGACTGATAAACATATAGATCTGGTGATCTTAAAATGATGAACACTTATAATAAAGAAACTTAATAGAAAGCATTCATGTAATACATCATTCAATATCCAGCATAAATCAACGATATTTAAATGAAATATTGATCACAGATGTAATATAGAACAACAAATTACACACAAAATTAAAGTGTTGAATAATATGGAATATCATATGATGATCAGACCAAAGCTGTATAAACGTAATAACATTTCATAAGATAAATGAAAAACATAATGGGTAAGCACCATGCTGGTCTAAAGACAAGAAGTGAACAACTTCTCCATATCAGTCTTGAAATTCATATGTCCATAATGTGTCCAAACCAAATATGTCCTCACTACTAAGAGTGACCAGTATTTAAACTTGTTCAAGATTCAAGTTCTCTTATCATACAAGATAGAGTTGAATCCACAAAAAATAGATAATATTACAAAAATAGTGAAACTAGAAACCACTCATGCATAAGTTGGTTTGTAAAAAATAAACCAAGGTTTTATAAACATAAAAGGAATAAACTACTGAATAATTGAGCGTATGACCCAAGGTGTTTACTCCATGCAATCATCAATTTCCTTTTGGAAAGCAGGTGGATTTGCAAGAAACCATGAATAAAATCCATGGAACATCCTCCATTTTAGCGTTCTTAAACCACTTTTTGCCTTTCAATAGAAGTCATGTCGCCTTTCTTATGAAATCCTTGGTTATTTCCAATTGTACATCCCCGACCTTGGCCCTAAAACTATCAAAATTATGTGCAAAGGCCTGTTTAACCGAGAGGCTGTAGCCTTCGAATTTCTTGAGGAACACATCCCACTTGTGAGCCTTCAGGTATTCTATGGCGTCGTCGTGGGACAAAATATCTTGGGAACCATTCAGCTCGATACGAACCACAGGTGCCATTTCCACTGTGAAAAGGATACAATAGATATCACAGGAGGTAGGTTCTGGCTTCCAGAAGATGAGGAGCAGAGAAAGGTCTGTGTGAAATGTAATGGCATGAAAAATGCAAAGTTTGGGGATTGTCATAACTTGGAAAGAAGGGTTAGGGAACAAAAAACCATAGGGCTCATAAAACTACAGGCCATTATGCATGATGAATTCCAAACCCTCCACAGTACAAAACCCCTATTCGCATAATGAATGATCTCATTAATACTCAGGAAATCAAAGTGGATTGTGATCGTAGGTACAACATGCATGTGCCAATCGATATGAGTGTTGATATAATTGTTGAGCTCATGATAACTATATCAAATTTTCAACCAACGTTTTAGTGCATTCGAACATTTCACAAATTAATCCAACAATCAACTATAGAACCAATGAAGTCATGATACCCATTACACACAAATATTTCGATAGTGGATCAATTAATAAGTTCACAAGAATTGATATTTAACCATATATGGGTGTGTTACAGGGAAATCCCTCTGCAGATAGGTGAATCCCCTCTTAGGCTCTATACTCCTAAGACCAAGACATAAAGTGCTAACATTGGTCACTGACATCCCTTTGAACCTAGCTAAACTAATGTATAGAGAAGAGGAAGAAGATGTACCTTTTTCGATGTTTGTCCTTGCTCAGTCTGAGTTGAGATACGATCTCCAATCTCTTCAACAAGTCCTGCAATCCAATCAAAGAAAAAACATGCTTCTTATTCTACTATGATTATCTTCAAACCAAAACTTTCTATTAAAGACAAGTTCATGTAAATAAACATAATATTGAAGGAAACAGGCCAAGCATGTAAATATTAATGAAAACAAAGCAAAGTACTTACAACCATAGATGTAGACGCAACAACTTCACTAATCTCTCTTTGTCCAAACCCTTTCCTCAAATGATCCACAAGAAGAATGAATATGCTTCACTGATTATCTCCATTATGAGATCATAAGTTTGATGCCTTCAATGTCCTCTCCTTCCTTATGAGATCATAAGTTAGGTATCTCTCAATATATCCATCCATTCACCATGAGGAGGCTTCCTTATATAAACTTGGAGAGACCCAACCACCTTAGAGATTCTTGGGATAATTTGAGGATCCTTCTCCATCAGTTGTGGATCTTCGCTAAGATCCAGCCTTGACCTTAGATCTGAATCCAACCAACTCTAGAGATGAGGAGGATTTTTCCTTGATTTTCCTCAACAACCCAAGATTTCCTCAAACAACCCAACGCTCCCTCAGAATGGGGCACAGAGTGTTGTAATGCTTCCCCAAAGAAGGGTAGGGAGCACTGGCACTCCCTGATAGTGGGTAGGGGAGCGCTGCCCAAAATTTCCTTAGATGTGTTGTTGGATCTTGGATTCATTCCATACACACTCAATTTCTAGATTTTTCTGAGTTTTTTTTAATTTCTGGGCAAGTTTTTTTAAGTTCTCAGAGGCTAGCACTCCCTTGCCTCCACTATTAGAACATTGGCACTCCCTTACAGTGGGTAGGGGAGCACTACCCAAAATTTCCTTAAAAAATCCTAGTGCTTCTCCAAAAGGGTGCACAAAGTGCTGGAACGCTCCCTCAAAGAAGGCTAGGGAGTGCTGGCACTCCCTGACAATGGGTAGGGAAGCACTGGCCTTCAAAAATTACTTTTGAGTGGTTTTTTCCATGGTAAAATCTTTGTACTCTTCATCAGATGATTTATCCTTCTTAAACCAGTTTTTGAGGGTGTCTTTGAAGTGTTCCTTGTGATGTCATTCGAGACACAACATGGGAAAGATGATTGTATGTTGTCTGTGATACTTGTGACACTTGTGGCCAAAATGCAACACTTGAGACACTTGTAATGACGACAATAGGTCATCATTGAAGTGAGTAATTTTGATGTGTAACAGGGTGCCTTCAAAGCGAAATTTCTAAGGTAGAAGATATGAAACCCAAACCAAGTTTTTTTTATTTAAATTCATGCTTACAGTCATGAATTTAAACTAAAACAAAAAAAAAAATGTAAATGAAAACATCAATAAGATAAGTTCAACCCAATCATCTCCTCGAAACTCAGAAACATAAACATTTACAAATGGAAGGTGATGACAACTACAAAAATATATAATCTCTTTGTGGGGACTTTGATTGTGATAAGAATAAAAAAGTATTGGTGGCTACCAACAAAACCTATGACAACAACCCGTCTCATCAATATTATCAACCAAATCAGATCTACTCACCAAGATCAATCACCAAGACAACTCTCAAATATATGCATCAACCAAGCATAACAAAACAACTCATAATCATCACCAAGATCAATATGTGCTTCTAATAATACAAGTTTGCTACATCATCCATAAACCATGTGTCAACAATACTACTAACAAGTTCCTCCAACCATGTACCAAGTATGTACCAATCATGTATCACCTAATCATCAACTATGACTCATCAATATGTACCAACATCATTAACTATACACCTCATGTATGTGCCAACTCATCAACTACTTGTCTCAACCATGTACCCAACATGTACCTCAACCAAAAGCCCTCATCAATTTCATCATCCAAATATGATTTGTAACTTTGTAATAGACCTAGTGTATATGATCACATACCTACAAACCTTCCTTAACTTTAACAACAAGAGACTAGCATTTTCATCAAACCTTTCTTTAGTCTCACATGACTAGTTTTGGATTAGTCAACAACCCTAACTTGAAATAATCATAACTATGTACCTGTAATGAATAAATATGTGAAACTGATACATAATGTTCTTCAATGTGTTTTATTAAATTCCTCCAGGTGTGACTACTTGAAACCTCTCATAATAGGATTTATCGAAAAATGGCATACCTTGTTGAATTCTAGCTTATTCTAGAGAGCGACCTTGTAGAGCGTGCCCCACATGGAATATTTGTTGAATCGATATGAAACCTTTACAAATAATAATAAAGAATGTAATATAACCAACACATTTGGTCTTACTAAATTTGGATATGTTATGAAGAAGTTATGTCGTTTTTACCCGAAACACCTGTTTTAGACTAGTTTCAGGACTAGCCACAAACCCTATTTTCCACGGAGTGTAACTCCAAAAATATGACCCAGAAGATGATTTTTTTAACATAGATACTTGGATATGTTTCCTCAATGGCCTATCAATCTCACGGTCTGAATCATTCTATAAAAAAAGTTATTGCGAAAATGGTGAGATGACTTGTAAATAACATACCTTAGAAAGCACCATCAAAAGAATTTATCCTCCCTTGAATTCCGGCCCTCTTTTCTTCACCTTCCCTCTGAAATTCAGCTTAGATATCCTTTGGTTACCTCAATCACCTATATATATTCAATATTCTCAAGTGTGATCTGAAATGAGAGAGTCTTGCCTCTTATTTATACTCTCCAAATATCTTCCTTAGAAGTATCTTCTAGGTCACTTAACCCATTTCTAGGTCACTTAACCTATTTATAGGTCACTTAACCTATTTCTAGGTCACTTAACCCATTTATAGGTTACTCAACCTATTTTCCTCATTTTTAGGGTTAACGACTTTCCATAATTAGAAAGTTTTCCATTACTTTATCATTTAAATATTCCTCCTTGACTTTGACATCTCACTTTATCATTTAAATAATCTTCTTTGATTTTGTCACTTCATGTTATTATTTAAATAATCCTTCTTGACTTTTTCACTTTACTTTATCATTTAAACAATAATTTCTTCTTTGCAAGCTCTTTGACTTCTTTGACCTTTTGGGGCTTCAAGCCAACATATGAGGGTCCTCCAACTTCGTAAGGCCATAACTCTGAAACTGTGAGGAGTTATGTGATGTTCCACATACCACCAGAAATGGCATGACATGTACTATCCATATAGAATAGTCTTACCTTCAAATATATCAAAACTCATACCATTATCCATAAAAAAAACTTGGGTCCATTACCCAAACCTAGGTTATCCAACTTCTCATGGCCATCACTCTCTAACCATGAGGAGTTATGTGACGTTCCACATACCACTAGAAATGGAATGACATGTACTATCCATATAGAATATTCTTACTGTAAAATATATTAAAACTCACACCATTATACATGAAACAACCTTGGGTCCATTACCCAAACCTTTGTGCTACCATAATTTGCTATCGGCCTTTCTCCAAGGGTTGAAATCAATAAATAAGGGTTGACATCAATATACAATATCACTCTCCAATAGTTGACATCAATGACAACCAACAATCCATACCAACTATCCATCAACCTAAGTCAACTGTCTGACAATCCCCCCCTTTGCCATTGATGGCAACACGAACATTTATGGCAACACTTACTCATGATAACATTCATGCTTATACTCTTTATCAATTTTTCTATCTCTCCCCCTTTGACATCAATGACAAAGGGTATCTGCCTTTGGGGCTGATCCCCCTAACTGAAATCTCCTTGGGGCTGCTCCCCCTGTCTACATGCCTTTGATTTTTCTTTATGTTTATAATCCTCTGATTACTCTCTTTCCCTTCATATGAATAATATATCCCCCTTTGACAAAGAGTATCACTCTAAAGTCATATCGCTCATTCTTCCCTTGTGACAATCACTCCCCTTGGAAACATGCCTCTATGCTCTCTCTCCAAGCATTTACCTTTGCATTTGATAAATATCTCCCCTTTTATCCTATTTATGGTGCTTCCTCATGTACATATAAGACATATAAGATAATCATTCAAAATAATTAATTTTGGAGTAGAAATTACTCCTACTTTGACGAAAATACTCAAGGGCTTCCCATGGAAGTGGTTTTGTAAAGATGTATGCCACTTATTCTTTTGTTCCCACATATTCAACTATGATGTTCTTCTTTGCAACCTGTTCCCGTAAAAAGTGATACTTGATTGGATTGTGCTTCGTCTTGGAGTGTATCACCAGGTTTTTAGAGATATTGATGGCACTTGTATTATCACAATAGATTGGAATGGGCTCATCATACTCAACTTGTATATCTGTCAAAGTTTGTTTCATCCATAGAACCTGTGTACAACATGTTGTTGTTGCAATATACTATTCCTCGGCTGTAGATAAGGATATTGATGATTGTTTCTTTCCTATCCAAGATACTAAACACTCACCCAAGTAGAATGTTGTTCCACTGATGCTTCGTTGGTCATCAATGCAACCTGCCCAAACTGCATCTGTGTAGGAAATAAGTGATAGATCCTTTCCTTTTGGAGACCATAATCCAAACTCTTCTGTTCCTTTGAGATATCTTTTGAAAATCCTCTTCACTTCTAATACATGTGATTCCTTTGGTGCTGCTTGAAATCATGCCACCTGTCCAACTACATGCATTACATCTGGTCTAGATGTTGTCACATATAGTAATCTATCAATCATTGACCTGTATTGCCTTTGTTCTGTAGACTTTGAATCATCATCTTTTCTCAACTTTCAACTGGTTTGCATGGGAGTGATAACCGGATTGCAATCTTCCATTCCGAACCTCTTTAGAATTTCTCTGATATACTTGGTTTGAGAAATAAAAATTCCTTGGTTATGTATTTGAAGTCCTAGAAAGAAGGATAGTTCTCCAACTAATGACATTTCAAATTCATTTTGTATATCCTTTGCAAAGTTATGGCTTAACCTGTCATCATCACTACCAAAAATAATATCAACAACATAAATTTCAATTAATAAAATATTACCTTGAGTTACCTTGATGTAGAGGTTGTTGTATGCACTTCCTTTCCATAGTTCGTAGGGAGTTTTGTCATTTTTATTTCTGAGCATTACTCTATTTTTAATGTGAACTGATGTATGCACTGCATGTGTCCAAAAAATATCTGTCAATTTGGAATCCATTAGCATTGTTCGAGCCATTTTCTATGTAATTATCATCCATTATGATAATTTTCCTTTGTCTCTGAACCACTCTCTGAACCAATCTATGAATCTATGCTTTCATCCACTATCATATATCTATCCAAACCTACTAAGTGTTCTTACAAATCCATCTCTGTCCATACTGTCCAAGACTCTACTTGTGCAACTGTCCATAATGCTAACCCATTTATCACTATACTATCATGAAGTCTTGATTAATCTATCAAACTATACTTCTGCTAATTGATTGCTCTGAATCTGTCTTCTCAAACTCTACAAGCTGCTTGAAGGACGGTTCTTTTGTCTGTCATAGCTATCACATAGACTCCCCTTGTCTAATATTTATATTACTTGGGAGTCTCTAAGACATATGGCTCATAACAATTCCTTCTCTGATGTGTATTCACCATCATCTTCATTGGTAGATTCATCATCATCTTCATTGGTAGATTCATTATCTATCTGAGCTCTGACTTATTTCTTTCTTTCTTTGGATTCATCTTTCACTACAATGCCTGAAAGTACAATATCTTGAACCTGTTCCTTATTTACATGTCCTTCCTTTATTTAAGTTATTTTCCAAACATTTCTGTATTTGACATCTTTATTTTTCTCTGTAGAATTTTCGTCATCTCTTTTTATTGCCAATCTTGTGATCTTTGGTACCTGGTCTTTGTTCACCTGTTCTTCCTATTTTCTTATCCATACTTTCTTATATCTAATATCATTATTCTCTTTCATGGAAGTATAGACCATTCTTCTACAATCACTAGCTATGTGTCCATAGTTATGACATTTGTGACACTCAATGTTACGTGAGACCACATAGGCACTTCTTGCTTGAACATTTCTTTTATAATCCCTGCAATCTGCAACCTTATGTCCAAAGTTAGTACAATAAAAACAATGACCATAAAATAAATTTGCATACCTGGGAGTGAATGATATCCTTTGTGGCGTAGTCCTTCTGAATGTTTGCCTTGACTTATCATGATCATGATTGAAGCTTCTTTGTGGCTTGAACATGGATGGTATTCTTCAAGATGTATCTTCAATAGTTTTCTTAGATTCAGGTTGACCATGATTCCTTCCTTTGAGTACTTCTGCATAACTCTTTCTATTTTCTTCATTCTTCTTTTCTAGCAACCTAGAGTGTTTCTCTTCATTCTCTATAACTGCTGTGGATGTTTCTGTCTCTTCAATGTTCTTGTTGAGCTTGACGATTTTACTTCTCAATGTGACAACTTCTTCTTCAAGCTTCTCAACCTATTCTTATTTCTTCATTATCTGAGACTTCATGACATCTTTTGTTCTCTTTGCTTCTTCAAGTTGGATTTTCAATGTAATTATTTCTTCTTCCAATCTTCTCTCTTCTTGACCAAAATCTTCCTCAAGTTGGTTTAAGTCATTGGTTCTTTCCTTGAGATGATCCATCAATATCTTTTATCTCTTTTATGCTTCTTCCTTTTGTGCTGCTATGTTGGCTTCTAAACATTTCTTTTGATATTCTAGATTTTCTTCAATTCTTTTGGCCTCTTCTAATTGAGCTCTTAAATTATTAATGACCTTCTGATCCTTTTCGGAACCTTGAACACTTTCCTTTTGGTTCATCAATTCTATCTTGGATGACTTGTTTTCTTCTCTTTCTTTCTTTAGATATTTAATTGAACTGATCAATTTTTCTCTGTAATCAACTTCTGCTTCTTCATACTCTTCCTCTTCTAAATCTGTCTGACATGATGAGCATATTTATTCTTGTTTTGTATCTGCATCTTATTTGTCATTTTCTGAATCTACGATGGGTGAAGAATATATGTCATGTAACTTATCCCAAATTTATTTTGCTGATGAACATTTACCAACGTTTTCTCTTACCAGATTAGGTAATCCTTCCTGGATGAAATCCATTGCTATTTTGTTATTCTTCCTCAATTCCTTCTTGACTGTAGTCTTTTCCCTTTTTGAACTATCATATCCTATAACAACTGATAGCCAAATATAATGTCCCTGTGCCTGTAAAAATAATTATGTCCTTATGCTCCACATCTCATACTTAAAACCATTTTGACCATTTAACATTGGTACTCCATTTTTATAATAATCCATGATCTCCTTCCAGTGGTTAAACTGTTTCCTAAAGGAACCAACTCTGATACCAATTGTTGTATTACTGAGAGGGGGGGTGAATCATTAATAGAGCAATTTAATCCTTTTTAACTATATAATCCAAGTGTTATATCAATGTATCATTATCATCCAATAATTGCAGAGTAAATAAGAAATGAACAATTGAACAATCATACACATACACAATACACCAATTTTTTATGGGGAAACCCAAAGTGGGAGAAAACCACATAATTCTTTTTCTTATATGTCTTGAAGAATTACATTCATTGGAAGCACCAACTTCCATTGTTTCCTAGCTTCAACTGGAAGGAGGCTCCAACCCCCTAGTTTCTCCGGCTACAACCAGAGGGAAGCTCCAACTCCCCAATTCTTTGGCTACAACTAGAAGGAAGCTACAACCCCCTATGTTCTTCGGCTAGAACCAGAAGGTGGCTACAACTACCTTTCCTTTCCCCATCCAACCACCCTGATGTATAAGTAGAATGATGGAACCACTGTCACACTATCACTGTGAGATATACTGCTATAAACCTGTACCAATCAAACTACACCAAATAACTTGTACCAATAACCTGAACCATACATCAACCATGCATCAACTTGTACCTCAACCTGTAATAAACATGTACCATAAACAAATGCATCAACCATGCACCAACATGTACCAAACAACCTGTAATCAACTTGTACCATAAACAAGTGCATCAAGCATGCACCAACCTATACCTCAACCTGTACCATAAACAAGTGCATCAAGCATGCACCAACTTGTACCTCAACATGTACCATTAACAAGTGCATCAACCATGCACCAAACCTGTACAAATAACCTTTCACAGCAACCTGTCACAACAACTTGTCCAAACAACCTATCACAACAACTTGTCTCATCAGTCTTATCAACCAAATCAGATCATGTCACCAAGATCAATCACTAAGAAAACTCTCAAATATGTGCATCAACCAAGCATAACACAACAACTCATAATCATCACCAAGATCAATATGTGCTTCTAATAATACAAGTTTTCTACATCATCCATAAACCATGTGTCAACAATAATACTAACAAGTTCCTCCAACCATGTACCAAGTAGGTACCAATCATGTATCAACTACTCATCAATATGTACCAACATCAACAACTATACACCTCATGTATGTGCCAACTCATCAACTACTTGTCTCAACCATGTACCCAACATGTACCTCAACCAAAAGCCCTCATCAATTTCATCATCCAAATCTGATTTGTAAATATGTAATAGACCTGGTTTATATGATCACATACCTACAAACCTTCCTTAACTTTAACAACAAGAGACTGACATTTTCATCAAACTTTTCCTTAGTCTCACATGACTAGTTTTGGATTAGTCAACAACCCTAACTTGAAATAATCATAACTATGTACTTGTAATGAATAAATATATGAAATTGATACAAAATGTTATTCAGTGTTTTTTATGCAATTCCTCTAGGTGTGACTACTTGGAACCTCTCAGAAAAATATTTATAGAAAAAATGGCATGCCTTGCTGAATTCTAGCTTATTCTAGAGAGTGACCTTGTAGAGTGTGCCCCACATGGAATATTTGTTGAATTGAATTGATATAAACATGTTACACAACATACTAAATCCTGTACTCTAACCAACACATTTTTTCTTACTAAATTTAGATATGTTATGAAGCATTTATGACATTTTTACCCGAAACACCTATTTTAGAATAGTTTTAGGACTAGCCACAAACCCTATTTTCCACGGAGTGTAACTCCAAAAATGCAACGACCCACAAGCTGAATTTTTTACCACAGATAATTGGATATGTGTCCTCAATGTAATATCAATATCATGGTCTAAATAATTTTATAAAACATTTTATTGTGAAGATGGTGAGATTACCTGTAAATAACATACCTTAGAAAGCATCATCAAAAGAATTTATCCTCCCTTGAATTCCGACCCTTATTTCTTCACCTTCCCTCTGAAATTTAGCTTAGATATCCTTTGGTTACCTCATTCACCTATAGATATTCAATATTCTCAAGTGTGATATGAAATGAGAGAGCCTTGCCCCTTATTTATACTCTCCAAATATCTTCCTTAGAAGCATCTTCTAGGTCACTTAACCCATTTCTAGGTCACTTAACCCATTTATAGGTTACTTAACCTATTTTCCTCATTTTTAGGGTTAACCACTTTCCATAATTAGAATTTTTTCCATTACTTTATCATTTAAATATTCCTCCTTGACTTTGACACCTCACTTTATCATTTAAATAATCTTCTTTGATTTTGTCATTTCACTTTATTATTTAAATAATCCTTCTTGACTTTTTCACTTTAATTTGTCATTTAAATAATAATTTCTTCTTTGCAAGGTCTTTGACTTCTTTGACCTTTTGGGGCTTCAATCCAACATATGAGGGTCCTCCAACTTCGTAATGCCATAACTCTCAATCCGTGAGGAGTTATGTGACGTTCCACATACCAACATAAATGACATGACATGTACTATCCATATAGAAAAGTATTTCCTTCAAATATATCAAAACTCATACCATTATCCATCAAAAAAAATTGATTCCTTTACCCCAACCTGGTTTCTCCAACTTCTCATGGCCATAACTCTCTAACCTTGAGGAGTTATGTGACATTCCACATACCACCAGAAATGGAATGACATGCACTATCCATATAGAATAGTCTTATCTTCAAATATATTAAAACTCATAACATTATACATGAAACAACCTTGGGTCCATTACCCAAACATTTGTGATACCAGAATTCGCTACCGAACTTTCTCCAAGGGTTGACATCGATAACTAAGGGTTGACATCAATCTACAATATCACTCTCCAATAGTTGACATCAATGACAACCAACAATCCATACCAACTATCCATCAACCTAAGCCAACTTTTTGATAGGGGAGAATCCATACTCTTGTTCCAGTGTTATGGGAGCATCATGGATACCCTGTACACCACTATGGGGGAACATCCATGGTGATTTGGCCAAATCCCATGAATCTAGGGGTAATTTTCGAGGAAGTTCTGGTTGGTTCTGGGTTCGTTTTCTTATTTTCATCAATATATGACTTGATCCTTCTTCTATCCTATCTTGGAGAAAGTATAACCATGAATATAACTAAAATCCCAACCTACTCCACCTTATCCTCAAATACACTCCTAGTTTATCCTTGGTTATCCCTTTTTGCATCTATATAACTAGGTCATTTCATAGTGAGAGGGGGATGGAAAAGAAGGAATACATCAAACCTATGATATTGTTAAAGAGAGACAAAAATTTGTGAACAAGATGAGTTGGATTCATGTTGCTATTAATTTGTCTAAGTATTAGTAGGTAGGGTTTCTATTTCCTAATCACATATAGTAGGAAAAGATTCCTTTGTTCTTGTAGGATTGACTTCGTGAGAGAGCTGCTTGGATCAGAGCTCAATCATCAGAGAAGAGAGGAAAATGTTAGAAATTAGGTGCACATACCTTTTCTACTTCTCTCTAAACCCTCCCGTGAGAAAATAGAATAGGTTGTTAGGATGATGTTAGCGTCCATTTGTTAAAGACTATCTCACTCGTAGGAAACCCAAGTGAGGGGAACTCAACCTATCCGTAGGGGGAGAATTCTCACCATAGAAAATTGGAGACTCCACTGGGGAGAAGCATCTAGTTATTATTAGGTTTATATCCCTTTGAATCCTTTGAATTTTTCTACACTTTGATTCTTATTCTTTGGCAGCTTTATACTCATCAAATCCTTGATGTTTTCTGAGAATTTTTCCAAATTTGAGCCTTCATGACCTCGGCAGAGCGTCCATTACCCCTTGGATGCACCTTATCTAACTACCATAGAGCATCCCAGATGCTTGTTGCTAGGACATTAGGAAGATTCCATCACCCTTTGGATTCCCTATGTGCCACTCTGGGGGAGCATCCTTCTTTTTAAGCATTGTTTTATGCTTTTTCTCATATTTTGATCAGTTTCTCTATGATTGTTTGAAGTTATTTTTTAAGTCTTTGTGATCAAATCCATATGGTTCCATGAGCTTGATCATCTATTTTATTAAGAGGTTTTGGTTGATTTCTTTCTCTTCCTTTTTTCATCTTTCTTGTGTGTTTGAGCTTGCCTAATATTTTATCCCAAATGCTCCTAGTTTGTCTATGGATTTTCTTGCTTGGGAACTTGACATTATCACTCATTTTCATTTACTTTTTCTTTTTTTTTAGTTTGCATTGGTTGTGAGCCCTTTCGTATTCATCGAAACATCTCACTTTTTTGGCTGATTAGGACTCTCTCATTTACCACAACCCTGTTTCTTGTTGCTCAAGTTTTAAGGATTTTCATGAGTGTTTGTTTGCTTTCTCCTTTGAATTTTTTATTCCTTGATTGAATAGGTTATCTCACACTTGTTTTCTTTCATTTCTCATCTTTTTTGAGTGCACTTTTTTTTATTTTTTTATTTTCCTGATATTTCTTTGTGTCGAACATAGATCTCTTTCATTTATTTTGAAAGTTAAGAAGTGAAAAATTTTTCATGTCTCCTTGCACACATAATCAAACAAAGATTTTTTTTGCATTCTTTAGGAATTGGTTTTGATATATGTTTTGAAAAAGAGCTAGTTTTGCGTGTGCATTTCAGTTTTCATAAAAATTTGTTTGGTAGTTTGGCATCATCTCAATCCCTAAAATTGAAAGTTGCATAGTTTTGAGTTCTTGCTTGTGTTAATAAGAACAAAAATATTCTCCTTCCCATACATATAATTCATTGAAAAGAACGAACTGCATCTCATTATTTTCCATTCTATTGGAGTCGAGTCTTGTTGGAAGATTGGTTGTTGTCATTGATGTCAACCCTAGTCATGGGTTTTGGACCGCAAGATTGATGAAGGTATTTGGACATGAAGGAAAATGCACATGTAGATACAAGACCCATGGATGTATAGTATACATCATGTTGTTTCCGGTGGTATGTGGTACGTCACGTGGATCCTCATGGTTGAGGAGAAATGAATTTTTGAAGATGACAAAGTGAATTGAAGAAGGAAGTACTGTTCGACAACACAGGTATTCCAACAGAGGACGAACACCTTCAACAACCACTCAAATAACATGATCAAAGATCAACACACCGATGTTTTCACGTGGTAAAACCCCTACGGGGAAACATCCACGGCTCCAGCCAACACAACCACTTGGAGCAGTTTATTAATGCAAAGAAAAAGATTACAGAGAGATTTTACAAGAGAGTTTCTCACAATCGATCATCGGCAAATTACCCTCCATGCTCTTTAAATAGATATCATGGACCAATCGGGTGTTAAGCCATGGATCAATGGTCGTTAAGATCGAGGAGAGTATGAACCATCAGATCACTCTATGTCGGGAACATATCATGACTGTCGGATTTCCTAACTACAAATGCATACTAATGCATACTAAAGAAACACACTTTTACCTAACGACATATTAGACCAAGTAGATCTTAACTAACTCCTAAGTGTCTAAATATC
>ML784231.1:122067-149186 GCA_009831015.1 Picea engelmannii | reverse complement strand
TAAAAATCGCCAAAATTTTATAAAAAACTATATAAAATCCTTAGAAATTTGAATATTTTTACAAAAATATCGCCAATCATTTATAGTTGGCATATGAAGGATTAGTAAGATTCGCCAAGGTTTCTACATTTTAAAATAAATTTGCATTCTTAAAATCATCCTTGAGGGTGATCCCACGAAAGCGAGGGTTGCTTGCACCGAGAAGGGTTGTTATGTGGAGGTCGGGGAAATGATTCTCATTTCTTCACTCACGGCTTGACATCCTGTCTTCGGAATATCCTCAAATATTTCGTTGCTTGGTTGATTTCTTTTATTTTTCATAGGAGTGTGTTTCTTTGATTTTTGTATTAGGCCTTAGGATCGAATATTTCACAGTATACAAGGTATGAATCTTGTAGTTCAAGAACCTCAACCCAATTTTTCTTACAAGGGAATGATTGAAGATCAAACTTATGAGACCAGGAGTATAGCTCCTGGAAGTGGCCAACGCGTTTAATAACCAATCACAACCTTCATATAAAGCCTTGCATCTTACACAAATCCTCTTTTTATGGATCCTCTCATCCAACCACTCACTAATACACCATCCATGAGATATTTTGATGTTTATTCTTCTTACTATTTACCACTTGGTTCCACCACTACACAATCTTTTGGCATGAACCCACTATTGTTTGGTTTTCCTGGAGGACTTGGGAACTCATCTTTTTCCACAACTCATGTAGTTGATATTGATTGTGCTTATTCTTTACTATAAACATCGGTGACCCAGGTAACCCCGACTCGACTACTTGCGCATACACATTTCGTTACACATGGGTTAGGTAATATTCTTGCTTCACTCTTTCCACAAATGCACACACCAAGTTATTTACTTGGTTGTTCCACCGATCATATTTCCGAAAGTCAAGTCATTCATACAACCATAGTTACACAAGCTACTTAGCCTCCATCTCAACCATCACAAATTAGTAAACCCTACATTGGAGGTCAATCGTCAATGGGAGGCCAACCTTCAACTAGGAGAAAACCTTCAACTTCAGGGAAACTTTCTACTAGGGGAAACCTACATGGTTCCAACATCAAATCGCCTGGGGGGAAACCTACATGGTTCCAACATCAAATTGCCTGGGGGAAAACACTTCTGAAAGTCCCTATATCCCTACTACGATTGGTATGTATCATGGACAACCATTTCCAGGAATTGCCAACCCTTTATGGGGTCAACCCAATCCGACGAACATTCTTCCACAAGGAACCTTTCCCTTTCAATATATAAACCCCATGATTCCAACACAATAGTCCCTTCAACCTCAATACATGGGGGGACCACCAAGCCAATTGTAGTACATAGGAGGTCTATTTGTTCAGTCACAATATATGGGTGTACAACTAGGACAATTTCCTTACATAGGAGGAAAATTAGGAAAACCACCTTACATAGGTGGACAACTTGAGCAACCACCATATATGGGAGGACCTTCTATCTTTTCCATCTCTCTACAACCTAGATACAATCCTACTAGTATTCCCATGTCATATGGTTACCACCAATATACACAGCCCAATTGACAAATGTCATTCTTAGCTACATTAAGTATTCCAAATATGTCATGTTTGATGAACGATCTCATTCAACATGCCCCATTTTGGCCCACCATCCTTGTCAAATTACCATCCGACATCCCAAAATTCAACGAAAACCCTGGGGAAGATCCTAAAAATCATGTTATGAATTTCCATTTATGTTGTTCTTCCAAATCTTTGATGGACGATTCCATCAGTATTAGACTTTTTCAGATAACACTTACAGGTGCAGCATCGAAATGTTATATCACGCTACCACATAACTCCTTTGTCGACTTTAATTCTCTTGCCATGGATTTCCTGGCACATTTTTACTTTCCCATACGGTATGATATCGGTACAAATATTTTGACCTCACTCTGACAATCCTCTTCCACCCACATATATGATCATATTCATGAGTAGAGACATCGTACATGATTGATTAAAGATCCCATTACAGACCAAGTCCTCGTGGATTGGTTTATAAAGTCACTCTTGCCTCCCATTTCCCGTGATGTTTCTATGGGAAATTTTGTTACCGAGGTGAAGGCTATCATCTATGCATGGTATTTGGAATTGGTCTACTCCTAATCCTACACACTTTACGATTTTGTCCCTAACACTCCTCTTCCATCGAACGATCCAAAAAAACCTACTCTGGAACGAAGGTTCGTATCAGACACCAAAACTACTTCCGATCCTGCTCAAACCTTAGAGGTGAATGCAATCCAATCCAATTCATCTCAATCCAATCCAATTCATCTCAACAGCCAGGAGGTAAGAACAAAATTAAAGGTAAATCCAAGAAATATTCAAATGAGCAGGATAACCCAAAGACTATTGATACTCCACTGAATACGAATCCTAAGTTTCCTTGCATGATCTGTGAGGAAGACCACTACATGAAATATTGTCCTCATCTTGAGGTAGTCACTAAATTTCTGAAGGGTGCATCCTAATCGATTCAACAAAAAAATTTGGTTTCCCAAAATCCTTCCCCTTCGCAAGGGTGCAACGCAGGTCATCCCCATCATGGAGATGCTTCCACGAGCTCCTCTGAGGTGTACATATTTAAATCAGTTAATGTAACAACTCGAGAAAATATGTATGACACTCCTCTAGGTGATCAAACTATGGGAAATTTTGTCGACCATCCTTCCACATCCACTCCTCCTCCATCTTCCAATCCTCTTCATATTGAGAATTCAATATCTGACACAGTGTTGTGCTCGCCCAAGAGCATAATTCGAAAGCGACATTCAATGCAAATTCCCACGTTGCTTAAAAATACAATATTATTGAATATTTAGCACAAGCGCCTTGTGCTATGTCATCCATCGAATTTATACAAAATTGTTTGAGTCAATGTAGAACCCTATTGTTAGCCATTGGAGCTATGGATCGAGAGGAGTCGAATTTGATCACGTTTAATATGGATTACTTTAAGGAGAGGCTCTCCCACCACTTAGCATTCCAAATTCAAATTTTGGTTGGTGGAAATAACATCTATCATACTATTTTGGATGAGGGAGCCTCCACCTATGTCATGTCTTTTCCCTGTTGGAGAGCCCTAGGTTCTCCTAAACTTACCCTGTCTCCTATCACCTTGAAAGCATTTGATGGACATGGTTTTCAACCTCACAGACCCTTGCCATATTTTGTTGTCCCATTGAAGGGTAAGATTGTTTCATTCGATATCAAAGTAGTTGACACACCCCTGGATTATAATTTGTTACTTGGTTGTAGTTGGTTATATGCAATGACTGTCGTCGCATCTTCGATGTTTCATGTCTTGCAATTTCCCCATAAAGGAAAATTTATCATTGTTGACCAAATGGACTATATAACTCCAGATATCCACAATGCTATGACAAATGATGTCCATGTTCTAGGAAATTCTAGTCTTGAGAGTGTAGGAGTAGGTCTCCTTAAGGACTCCTCGCTCATGGGGGTTTTTCCTTTACCTTTTCCTACCATCCTATAGGTGACCACATTAAATATGATTTCGACTTAGGTGCAAAAATCCATAGAATCATATGATCATTTGGTAGTACCTAGTCTCGACAAGCATCATTCATTGTCTCTGTCAAGCTCGTTAAAAATGAGACAGACCCCCCTCCATTTAAATCAAGTTTCACTCTGGATCATGTTCTTGAACTTTATTTTCCTCCGCTTCGTGAAAATGTTCCCATTAGTAACGAGATGCCTAAATGAGGAAATAAAATAAGTTGCTAGAGGAAACAACACTTGGGGGGTAGGTCTCCAGCCTATGGGCATCATGTTGGAGCAAACCCACTATCTTCTATCACACAAGCTGGGGGAAAAACATATCTAGAGAGACACGCTACTAGGAGTGATCCTTGATTTGGGGGCATTCCCATCACAATGTAGTGGTCTTATATATAACGAGCTTAGTCTTTTTTCTTTCTTGTGCTCGTAAATACATCAGAATAAGTTACCAATCTTAGTATTTGTTCTTTCTTGTGCTTGTTAATACATGATAATAGGTTACTGAGTATACTTTTATCTCTTTTTCAGAATCATAAAATCTATACAAAAAAGGAACCTTTTGGTGTCTCCTTTAGTCTCTTTTCAAACTCTCTAAACATGAAAATTTTGTCGAGCGATATTGTTGTCTTTCATGCACATTAAAGTGAATTAGAAAGCACGTTTTTTGAGTGGTCATTTATCTCTTTTTCGGTCTCATCGGACTGTTAACGAAAAAGGAAAACTCTAGTCAAGCATGATTAGAAGAGTTCTCCTAGGTATCATTTTATACTTTTTCGGACCTTGTGGACTAAATTTACAAAAAAATCCAGTTTGGATTCTTTTTTATCGAATATTTTCAAACTCTCAAAATATGAAAAGACCATCTAGTTTTCTTTCCTTGGACTCGTAAAACATACACAAGGAAGGAGAAATCTAGGACCAAACCCTTCCTTCTTCAGGTTTGTTAAACATGTGAATATGGGACTCATATAAGATGAGTTAATTGAGCATTTGCTATCCCCCTTGAGCTCACTAAAATACAAAGAGGTACTCTCCTATCTGGGTGGGGGGGAAATTTGAGAAGTGGGTCAAGTATTTCATTTATGACAGCTTGATGTCACTCTTGGACATGGAACTTGTTTGAATCTCATGTGTCGTCATAATATTTTGATTCCTTCAGAAGAGAACCCTTGGTTGTCATCACATTCCATGCATTTTCATACTCTTTTGACTCCTTCGAAGAGATCCATTGGTTGTCGTCACATCATCATACTTGGTCTCCATGATTTGTTGAGTCAATGTTGCCAAGTCATTCAATGGAATTAATACAATAAGAATAGGATCGCTCATATCCATACCATGTAGATTTTTTAATACAATTCCTATCAAACAACTCATATAGATATTGCTAAACTAGATATAGATAAATTGTGGGTACTTGGATTTAGCTTGGTGATCCATGATTAGAGAAACTCATGGTAGAATTCATGAATTTATCAAATACAATCACACTCTTATCTCGTGTCTTGATTTGTTGTAACTATTCTTGCACAATTCTACCATGTGGATATGTTGAATGTAGCTTTGACTTCGCCCTCTCTCCATTATGGTAGATCCATAGGTTGAGCATATAGGTGGATGAGCTTCATGGATCCTTTTAACACTTCCCATATGTCCTAGTTTCATTCCATGCTAACTGTAACCCTACAGATGGACACATTTGCTACAGAAATGTATCTAAGAAATAGGCTACATAAATGTAATATGAGTTGCTACAGAATCGAAAGATTATGTAGCTACTATTTAAAATAATGATTAATTAAATCAATTGTGCATTAAGAATTATGGAATACACATAAGAATAGACAATTTTACCTCTAACCCTCTTCAATGCATAAATTATATAGTTGAGCATGTTTAAGTAGAAAAAATGAGTAAAGTGTAATATAAATGATGCATAGGTATAGGTTGTGAATGGGGATAAAAGATATAT
The DNA here is from genome assembly GCA_009831015.1 of Picea engelmannii. NCBI lineage: Eukaryota > Viridiplantae > Streptophyta > Pinopsida > Pinales > Pinaceae > Picea > Picea engelmannii. The sequence goes on along the minus strand of ML784231.1, from coordinate 143,635 downwards.
CTGTGAAACAATGAGTCCATTTTTAGGACTCAACATCTCCCCCACACAGAATATGTTGCATGTCATCATGCAACCAAAATGACTCTGCTCCTTTCACAAAATTTCAAAAATATAGTCCTCTTCCTCCTTAGGTACTGTCTGAAGAATCTATCAATATTTTCAAGCCTAAGGCTTGTCCCTGTCCACTACTTTCCTTTTCCAGTTTGGTCCTCAACCTTCCAATCTTAATCCTACTAAGCATGTTGTGCATATACCACTTTTTGGCTTTAGTTGACAATAACTTCTTTTGAGATTCTAGTTGCTCCTTATCTCTATGAAATTGTGCAATATTAACTTTTAAGGCTAAGTTTTCTAACTTGATGTGACTATCAAGGAGTGTTAGCTCCGTGATTTATGCCTTTAATTTCTTAACCTTTTCAACTCACCTTTCCTTGTGAGAAGTAGAAACAAGATCAATTTCAGGTTCCTTGTCAACCTCAGTATCATCATGTATTTCATAATCAGTTTCAAACTGATTAAATTCTTCATTCAATTCCTATGAAACATAAGTGGAAAAGTGATTACTAGGTGGTGTAGTGGAAAAAAAATCAGACCTAGAATTTTTGTGAAAAGTTGTCTTCTCATTGCTTCTTGGCTTCTCTTGGTCAAACTCTTTAAGCTGAATCACTTCCTGGTCATAGGCCTCACTTCTATCATGCTTTTCTGCTACTAATTCATTTTTTGTACTCCTTGTAGAGTGTTGCATGATAGCTTTTGGGTTCATATTTTGACGGTTTTACTGCGATGATCGAATCCTTTTTGCACCAATATTACATATTATATGCTTCATATTAGTCATTTTGAAGGAGTTTCAAAGGTTTCTATATCAATTTATCATGGATTCACATCAGGTATGTATAATTGGTGTTTTTGTAATTATTTTGAGATCAATTCAGTTGAGTTTAATGCTTATAAATATATAACGTTTTGGTTTTCTTGCAACATGTCTTAATTGTGATCTAATCCTCCATCCGGACCTTCATCCAACACTATTACATGCATCTAACTTAAATCTTAATTTGTAGGAGGATGAAGTGGAATCCTAAAATCCAACACATGGGTTTTGTGTGTAATATGCCCAATTAGGTCCTATGCAGGCTGAATCCTGAAATTGTGGATGGATTGAGAGTCGTTTGTGGTTTTTTATTCGACATCCGGCATGCGATCCAACACTCGGAGCACAGAGGAGTTGGCGGTTGGTGCATTGGTGACCTGTGGTGGATGAATCGACAATATGGGTTTTGTGCCCCCTCGTGGCCTCCAACTACAAATATCATTACACCTCATATTGGGTGGTTATGTTGATTGTTGAGTGGCTCACAAATTTTCTAGAAGCTGAAACTATTAGAAGCTCATTTAATGAATTTGCCATTTTTAGAGGAGGTCGACCCTTCCAGTGGTCGACCTCTCGAGTTGTAATTTGCCTATAAATACCTCCAGTAGTGGCAAGACCAAAGAAAATATTTGTTAAGAAGAGTTTCATTGTGTAATTCATAAATTCTCTGCAACTTTTGTTCTAGATTTCGTCTTTTTTTATTAATGACAGAATTGCATTGAGTTGAGATTGTGTTTTGCTGTTGGAGAGTAGCCACGACCTGCTGGGGGGCCCACCAACAGTCTGGGTGACTGTACATCAGTAGATATCATGTGTTTATCTTATTTCTTAGTTATAATTTATACTTGTTTCTGTGTTGTATGTATTTTTTAGTTTCAATTACTGTATATGTCAATTATTGTTTGATTATCTAATTTGTCTTTCTTTAATTGCAGATTGCTTGTAGGAGCTGGTTAATTATCATGTTCTGTCTCTTCTTTCTTAGCTATGGATTGTCCTGCAGGATACTAATTTAGATAGTGTATCAAAGTCTTAATTAGTTAGTCTCATTTTGGAAACTAAAACAGAGCATTAACTTAGACATGGTATTAGTGTAAACATATTTTTAATTTAAGGTTGTTTGTAAGCTGTGATGGATTAATTGTTTCAAGTTTTGATAGTTGTAATCAAGATAAATTCATAGTTTTAATAGTTTTGTAGGTTGATTTTAATTAAAAAACAAGGGGTAGGAGAAAATTTAAGACGAGAGGTATGAACCTGCACATCCATTTTAATGGGTCGCTCCAAAGCCTTGTTGTTCCCTTTCCGCAAGAGTGTTTACTTTTTCTGCAAGTTTTCTTACTTTTATTAGTTTGTTTACTTTTCTCAGTTTGTTTACTTTCCGCAATTTACTTTCCCGCAAGCATACAGTGTGTTTTCTTTCCCACAATTTAGTTTTCCTGCTAGTGTGCTTATTTTACTTCAAGAGTGTTTTGTTTGGTTTGCGCAAATCTGCTTTAAATATGTATTTCATTTTTTTAGGTAGTTGTGATTAAAATCTTTAAAAAAACTATAATAACAAAAAAATAATTGGGTGTTTTAAGAAACCCATACATTAATCCCTGTGTGAGGCAGGATCCATCAACCAACATAATGAATTCGAAGGTGACCATTAGTTTGGGAGAACTCTCTCAAATCCTAATAGCAGTTGGGATCTCTTCTTTTCAAGAAGAACACATATTGAAAATAGTCAAGAACTTATCTACCTCTCCAGAAATATTAGAAGAATCAATGTCCTATGAGCTACAAAATGATTTCCCTTTCCAAACTACGAAGGAAGATGAAAAATTATGGACTACATCCAGTGGAGAGAAATCACTAAGACCTAAGATTAAGGAGTTCTCAACCTCCATCTCCACAGATCCTTTATGTACTTTAGAAATCAATCATATAAAAGAAGAGGATCTGCATAGCATGATGACAGAGAGAACATAAATTATTGTTGATGAACATCAAGATTAAATTGAAATTTGGTTTCAAGAGGTCATCAGGCCATAATACTATTCTCTTCTTCAACATCTTATGATGCCAAAACAAGTAGGTTGGTTGGTTCTTCATATCCAGGTAATCACTGCGGTAAATTTTTCATATGTGGATATGTGTATGTTTCTTATCTTGCTTCGCACATGGTTACATTGAAAAGTTCTTACACTTGAATAACAATTTTCCTTTCTTTTTAGGTAGAGTAGGATAATAAATAAAAACTGCATGTTGTTATTTTAGCTTAAAGTCTAATGCATCCTCATTTTACATTTTCTTTTTAATAAAAGAACTATGAGATACATGTTCCTGTGACTTAATCTCATTGATCTCATTAGTTTTTTTATATTTTAGAGTGTGGTTTTTGACAAACAATTTTAGAGATCTCTGCAGGTATTTATTTCACCACAAGTGGACAATTTCAAGGAGACAAAAAGGAAGTATTTTCCTTCAACAATCTTGCTATATTTGAACCTTGTTGTTTGTTAGGCATAAATTGAATAATGACTTGATGTAATTAGCCACATTTTTGAAAAGATTTCCATCTTCTTTTTCTCAAGGCATCTTTAATGGAAGTTGCTCTTAACCTCCCCCACTAGAGGATATAAGGAAGTGATACCTTGACTATCAAACTTAGAGGTTACTCGTACAATTTCCCCAAGAACCATGAGTAAGTGAGTAAAGTATATTTATTAACGAGTAACAAGGAGGTATGATTAGCGATTAGCCATGAAAAAATAACAATAACTTAAAAAAGAAGAAGAAAGTGAGTTGAGCCTAAAGATACCTTTATGTTCTTTCCCAATGGTACCATCCACTACACACTAAAAATGCTTGATTATACCATATATTTAGATAGGATATGTCTTATTAAGTACCCCTTACATCACAACAATCTCTAAGGAATACATAAAGGAGAGTCATCCTCTAACATAAATACCATCCCAATCTAAAAAAAAAAAAAAGAAACATTTTTCAAAGGTGTCTCGCCATCTTCTTGCACAAAGCAGTCTTTATATTAAAATATTAAAATATGGTGGACCATTCTTTGAGGGTGTAAGAGGCTAACCCGCCGAGATACTGAACAAGTCTACTGGCAACAGGTACCATCCTATTGTATGACTAGTTAAACCCATCGGAGTACTGAACAGGCTTGATTGCAGTGGGGCATTCTACCTAGCGATGATGATAATCTGACAAAAAATTAATAAATAAAATTCCTAAATCTTAAACTTGTCATGATGTACAGAATTACTTGTAGAAAAAGATGAAAATAAGTATGTATGGTTAAGCTAAGGTCAATGAACTCCATAACCCTGCCATTGGGAACTAACTTTAATACTATCTAAAGACTCTCTCACCTACCTCTTCTTAACTATATGTACGATGTTCTATCCTATAGGTGGGGCCATATTCTAACCGTCTCATCAGACTAATGTGTGAAATTTATCTCTACACTTGGCAAGCTGTAAATCTCAGGCTATTGGGAGAATTGACTGGTTCCCTATATTTTTTATTGTGAGGTGTTACAATACTTAGGAGTGGGGAAGGGGTTTCCTAAGATGCAAAATGATAAAAACTGCCTATCTATAATATAATCCATGAGCAGATGAAGTAGAATCTTTGTAAAAATTTCATTATATTGTTTTCACGATATTCTGGGCTATTATGTCAGTAGTTGTTTTTATTGAAATGCTAAATTATATACTGCTAACATCACTATGTGTTATAAGCCTGTTGTACACTGTGTCAATTACAGACTGTTAAAAGTTCACTATAGATTTGTGTTACATGCCTATGGATAGAGGAACAAATTATTTAGCAGAGGAACAAATTGTTTTATAACGTTACAAGAATGAGTACAAGGAAATTAACAGTGGATCATTCTATTCACACTTATCCTATCCATACTCATGTTTACCATGACTGCTAGAAATTTCCCAAGCTGAGTGCTATGGGTAAACGTCCATTATAATGGGGATAATTTCTACTTGCACAGGAGTACCATATGAAGTGTCATATGGAGTGTCATTTGAAAGACCGGATGGAGTGCCATTTGGACGATTGAATGAAGTTACATATGGAGGATCGGATGAGGTGTGAATATATTGTAAATGACCATGATTGTATACATAAATGATCGTTCGAATTGATACACATCTTGCAATCATGGGTAGAATGGTATATTTTCAAAATTCATGTTTATAATTGAATTAAAACTTTCTAATGCATTTTTATGATCAAATATCCAAGTCGAAGACTTGGAAATTGATCTAATTCTCAAATGATTACAATTTCCTCCAAAGGACACCCTTTGAAATTCAAATTCGGTGCAGTCATAGTCACACATGGAAATCGTGTGTGATGAATTTGCTCACGAATTCAACCATTTCTACCTTGAGCACATTAAAATCAAAGGGTTAGCTCCAATTTCCATTTCGCTTATGCATGCTTGTTGTGTCGTGCTCATCCTCTACCCAATTCCACCCCTCTACTCATACTCCGCATTGTAACCATGCCTAAACACTACAATCCTTCCTCATATGTTGAGCTCCTGGCCATTCCCGAATTCGCAGAGTGTAGGGATATTTTCCTTCGCGAAGGGTGGGGACCATTCTTGGCATGTCTGTAGGGCCATGATGATGGTGTTTCACTGCAATTATCCCTAGGGATCGATGGGAGAATGGCGCATGTAGGGTATCTATAATTCTTGGTCTTTGAGGAGTCAATTTTCTCAACCATGAAATTACCACGGGTTGGATATCATTGATTCAAGCAACATCAATTGCCACGACCAAGCTACAACAAATTTTTCAAGCCTGAGTTTCAGAATGTTTCTGGAGCTAAGGGGTACTCCAAAGAATGTATTAAGGATGAGTTGATTAATACCCTGATATTAATTACCATAATTATCACTTGTGAAGGTAGATACTTTGTTTTCAAAGCTTGTCATTTTTGTCTGTTCACTTATTTCCAATTTAATAAGCCTCTGAATTTTCCTTTCTACTTCTTGAAAAGTCTTGAGAAAAATTCTTCCCAAGTAAGAAAGAATGTGGCCAATCCTCATAATAGCCTATTCCACCATGACCTCATCAAATTTCTTGTCATAACCGAGTTGAAAAAATAGGGTAAGACATGGGATGAATTCCTCTATCAATTCTCAAACCCCCATCTCATAGTCAAGACCAACAAAAAATCAATTGATTTAGGGATTTTTTCTCCATCCAAGCCTCATTCTCCAAAGACTCCAAACCCTCCCACTCAAACTATATCTCTGTTTGAACAAAAGACCAATAAACTTGTTGATTCCCCTACATCCTCATCGGGCAAGAAAACTAAAAATCCTATTGATAGTTCTCCAATGCCCTCAACACCTATTGATCCTCAATCTAAGAAGTTACAAGAGATAATTCAACAATATTTCCCTTTAGTTCCTATGAATAGAAGAGGAGCCAATTGGTTCAAAGGGGAACATTTTTGAAGAAGTACCCGAAGTGCAAGTGGAAAGCATAATGTAAAACCCCCAAGCACTTCATATCCTATCCAAGTATCTTCCTATCATGAAAGCCCCCATAAAATACTCAGGGAAGTTTCTGCAGAAGAGTTGGAGCTTGATAGAGAAGTAAAATCTGCGCCTATTCCCTCTCACAAGCACTATGTTACTTCTACCTCACGGATTCCTACATCATATTCCAAAGCTGATAGACCCTCTACATCCATCAAGGGATCCAAGCCCTCTTCTAAAACATCTGATCATACCCCAATTATTGAAAAATTACAACAAGAAAATGCTCAGTTGCTTCAATAGTTGGAAGAGCGAAAGAGTATGGATAGGCATCTCCATCATGACAATGTGGTATTGCAAGCGAAAGTGAATTCTCTCCAATGATTGGTTGATCAAATGACCAATGCCAATTGTAGCTTCTGGACACAATTGAATCATTGTAAGAGGCCGAAGACAAATTCTTCAGGACAAGAGGGAGAAGCTTCTAAAGCTAATCCACCCCCTCCTTCGCAAGTCGAGTCATGACAGGGTGATTCATTTTTTTTTGCAGTGGGACCTGCAAATCCTTAGGCGTGGGGGTAATGTTGGGTTCATATTTTGACAGTTTTATTGCGATGATCAAATCCTTTTTGCATCGTTATTACATATGCTATGCTTCATATTAGCCATCATGAAGGAGTTTTAAAGGTTTATATATCAATTTATCATGGATTCACATTAGGTATGTATAATTGGTGTTTTTGTAATGATTTTGAGATCAATTTAGTTCAGTTTAATTTTTATAAATATCTAACGTTCTGGTTTACTTGCAACAGGTCAGAATTGTGATCCGATCCTCCATCCAGACCTTCATCCGAAACTATTATAGGCATCGAGATTAAATATTAATTTGTGGGAGGATGAATCGGAATCCGAAAAATTCAACACATGGGTTTTGTGCATAATATTCCCAATTAGGTTCCAAGAGGTATGTTTCTTGAAATTGTGGATGGATTGAGGGCCATTCATGGTTTTTGATTTGACATCCGACACAAAATCCAGCACTCGGAGCGGAGAGGATTTGGAGGTTGGTGCATTGGCGCCCTGTGGTGGACGAATCAACGATCTGGGTTTTGTGCCCCCTCATAGAATCCAAATACAAAGCTCATTACACCTTAGATTGGGTGGTTATGTTGATCGTTGAGTGGCTCACATAGTTTCTAGAAGATGAAGCTGTTAGAAGTTCATTTAATGAATTTTCCATTTTAAGAGGAGGTTGACCCTTCCAGTGGTCGACCTCTCGAGCTGTAATTCGCCTATAAATACCACCAGTAGTGGCAAGACCAAAGACAATATTTGTTAAGAAGATTTTCATTGTGTAATTAAAAAATTCTCTGCAACTTTTGTTCCATATTTCATTTTTTTTCATTAATGACAGAATTGCAATGAGTTAAGATTGCGTTTTGATGTTGGAGAGCAGCCACGACCTGTTGTGGGTCCCATAAACGGTCTGGGTGACTGTACATCAGTAGATGTCGTGTTTTTATCTTATTTCTTAGTTAGAATTTATACTTGTTTCTGTGTTGTATGTATTTTTCAGTTTCAATTACTGTATATGTCAATTATAATTTGATTATCTAATTTGTCTTTCTTTAATTGCAGATTGCTTGTAGGAGTTGGTTAATTATCATGTTGTGTCTATTATTTCTTAGATATAAATCGTCCCATGCGATAATAATTTAGATAGTGTATCGAGTTCTTAATTAGTTACTCTGGTTTTGGCAACTAAAACAAAGCATTAACTTAGACAAGGTATTAGTGTAAACAGATTTTTAATTTAAGGTTGTTTGTAAGCTGTGATGGATTAATTGTTTCAAGTTTTGATAACTGTACTCAAGATAAATTCATAGATCTATTGGGTTTATTAATATTGTTTTAGTATGCTAGGATAGAAATAGATTTTAGGATTATGTTTTCTAAAAGCATTCTAGTTTTGAAATCTGAGTTTTAATGATAGGATTAGTTCAATTATGGATTTGAATTGTAATTTTTAATTAGAAGAGTGAATTCAAATTGAGATTTCCAATTATGATTTTATGAGTTTATAGCTTTGCTTGAATTATTTTTGAGTTTGTAGATTTCGATACAGAGTATTTTCAATGTTATTTTAAATTAGAATTTCTAATTAGTGTTAGTTATGGGTTTGAATTAATGTTTATGCTTTGTAGGATAGAAATAGTTGTGAGTTTCTTTAAGAATAGAGTTCACTTGTCGAGATAGTTTTGATAGAGTAATTGATTACTTTCTTGTTCATTCAGATATATATATATATATTAGTTGCTTAATTTACTTGTTGTTTGCTTATTTAAAAAGAGATTGAATAGATTGCTTTGAAATATATTTCTTGTTGTTTTCTTATTTAGAGATAGTTCATATCCCTAGGTTGTTTAAGGTTACTTAGGCCATATAGATTTCATAATTATAGAATTGCTTAAAGCTCTTCATTATTTGAGTTTATTGGCATTAGATTAGATTAGGTTAGGCTAGGCTAGATTAGAGCTCTAGACCTGCATATATAGTGTTGGAACCTCGAAGATTACGAGCACCGGGTTGACAATTTAATGTCAAATTAGATAGCATACATTTTACTCGACAATAGCTTCAAATTTCCTTTTCTTGTTTTGAATTTCTTCTACTCTAGTCCATGATCCTTGAGATTTCAAATTTTCATCACTTAATTTCAATTTGTTTCCCTGGGTTTTATTGTCTTTATTCATTGTGTTTTTCTGAGGTCTTCCTCTTTACTGTTGATTTTCAGGGTTCGAAACCATGAATTTTTCCTCTGGCTTCTCTTCTATACTATGTTTCTTCTCTGTCATGATTTTTTATGTTTTTCCCTTCTTCTTTTTAGGTTTTATAACCTCTTTAATTTCTGGGGTATTTTCTATATTTGCATGTTCAAATTCCTCTACCTCTGGTTCAATGTTCTCCAACTTACATAATTCAAGGCTTCTTTGCTTGGTTTCCAATATTTCCAACTTGGAAACCTTTTTTTGTACCCAAGGCTCTGTTTGCAGTACCCTTTTTCTCAAGTTCTACTATCACTTGTTGCTCTAGGGAGTCGATATAATGATTTTGAATCAAGAACCGATCCCAATCATCATTTTTCTCTTGCAATTTTTCCTCCACCAATATTCTAATTAACCCAAATTGAAACAAATTTCCCTCAATAGACCTAAGGTTACATTGAATTGTAGAGCCCATATTCTTTAAACTACTCATTAGATAATAAGGCATATTTAACTCATATCCTTTTACAAAATTCAACAACAATATGATATGATAATAAAAGACCAGGACATACCTCCTTTCACATGTTATGTACTTCTGAAGGTTGAACAACATGTCGTGCCACTTCTTCTTGAATGCAGAGGTTGGCATTCCCTTTTTCTAGTCTACTATTGGTTCCAATTTTTTAAGAAAATCCTTCTAGGCTTCGCCTTGTATCCTCTTGTTTTTTAACTAAATTTCACCACTTTGAGGTAGCTCTATCACTTGTGAGATAAATGCTTCTGTCAATTGGAGCTCAAGTTCTCCAATTCAACCCCTTTTTCCATCGAATTTTCTTGCAAAGTCTTTAAGCACCTTTTTCTCATGCCCTCTGAAATTTTGTAGAAAGGGAAACCACCCTTCCTTTTCAAATCACCTCCTACACTTGGGATATGCTTCCAAAAATTTAATCCCACTCGGATCACATCTAATTGCAGGCCCCGTACTTCAATTGTACGAAGTTTCAATGAAAATTCGAGATAGCATCAAACTCTTTATCAAGGTATGATAGGAAACAATAATGGGAGAAGGAAGATTGTATGAATAAAATGGGATTTTTGGGCAATTTCAGTGAGGAAACAATTCATAATTCAAAAGCATGCAAATGGTCATGCCATTTTTCGTGCCATAATTATAGTTTGTGGCAACACTCTTCCATAATTGGGTCGATTTGATGGCCCAATCAGTCACTTCCAAAACAAAATGTGTGCCAAAAATAAATTTTCACCATGCATATTCAAATTATATGGTAAAGTGTTTTAGCATAAGGAAAGCATTCATAGTCATGATTACAATCAAATTTAAAAAAAAAATGATTAGTAGGCTTAATAAAATAGAGTGGGATCATTAAATTTGGGAAAACAACTGGTAGACTTGGGAAAATAGAGTATGCATGATTTGTGGCTTGAGATATTATCCATGTTATGTAAATAACCCATAAATATATTTTCAAAAATTATTTAATAAATCATTACCTCTGTAATTTTACCTATAGCCTAAGAATTTGTGGCCTCTGGAATTGAACTGAAGCATGAGTGAATGTACAATGTTTTTCTACTGATTGTATTTCTATATAAAAGAATGTTTTGGTCCTGAAGATAAAATGTTGATGAAGATGAAATGATAATGAAGAGATTAATGTTTGTTGAAGAAGCTAGTGTTGTTGAAGAAGCTAGCCCGGAGTTGCTGCTTGAAGTAAAATTGCTAAAACTGAAGTTTACAAAGTTGAATTTTATGAAAAATTGCATAAAATTCACAACTCGTACTATTCACGTGTTTGCAAGTTGATGAAGATGACTTTGTATCTTGTAATTGATTGAAAAATAGCTACAAGTAACTTCTGGTAGCTACAGAAAGTGCTTGTGGCTGTAGAAAAAGTATGCACTTAAAGAAACTAAACATTTTTACCCATAATTTTTACATCATGATTTGTAGTGCCTTGTGAAAGGATATATCCTACTATGATGATGAAACTATGAGACTAAATATTCAAACAATCGGATCACTATTGTTAAGCTTATTTCATGAAAATCATTTTAAAACAAAAACTCTTGAACTTTGAAAGGGATGTTCCTTGAATGATACTACAAACTAAATATCTACAGGCTACTAGTGACTTATTGAGGAAAAAGAAATGTTTAATAGGATTTGAGTATGTCCTACTTATTTATTTGAAGAAATTTTGAGAACTTTTTCTGGCATATCTGGTTTTCAAACAGAATCCTTGCACAGTTGTGTCGGTAAACTAGTTTTCACAATCTATGCTTATTATTTTTTCTTTACTTTTTATTTTATTTTTCTTTTTATATTTTCTTTTATTTCTTTTTAGAACAGAAAGATAAAATAATCATCCCAAGACAAGATTAGAGGAATAAATTCCCTTACTCACTACATCCATATTTGGCTGTTGAATCAAGTTATGAAAAAATTCTTCTCTATTAGTAGGCTTTTGATATAACCTTAATATCTGCCCATTTACTAGAAAAGAAATGTCTTCCTCATCAATGGTGTTAATTTTGACTAATCCATTGTCAAAGACTATCTCTATATCATATGGCCCTAATCAATGGGTACTAAGCTTTCCTTTAAAGTTTTCAAATCTAGAATCAAATAAGAGAGCCCAATCACCTAGTTTGAACTTCTTCTTCCTAATGAATTTGTCATTCCATCTCAATCTTTGTTGTTGTATGATGGTAATTTGTTGAACTGCATCTTGTTGTATATCATCCAATTCATTTAATTGTAACAACCTCTGTTGTTGTGCCTCTGAAAGATCCATCCCAGGCTTAGTTGATTTTCTAAAAGTTTTAATTTGGAACTCAATAGGAAGAAAAACTTGCTCCCATACACAAGTTCGTATGGTGTATTTTCAGTAGTGTTCCTCCATGTGGTTTGGTAAGCCCAAAGTGCTTCAGGAACCCTATCTACCCAATATCGATGGTTAACTAAACAATTTTGGTCAATATAGCTTCAAGTACTTTATTTGTGGACTCTACCTACCCATTGGCTTTTGGATGGTAGGGGGATGACTTTCGATGCTTGATATTGTATTTTTCTATGATGTTCTAGATAAGCTTTGATGTGAATTGAGTACCATGATTTGTCATAATTTATTTTGGGACACGAAAACGAGTAAATATGTACTCAAATAAAAAATATAAAACATATTGTTCATTAGCATGTAAAAGAGGTTTGGCTTCTACCCATTTAGTGGCATAATCAATACATACCAAAATATACTTTTTCTTTCTAGACATTGGAAAAATAAGTCCTACAAAATCCAAGGCCCACTTTTGAAATGGTTCTATTGATACCCAAGGTTCTAGAGGCATCTCATATACTTGTACCATTTTTCCCATCCATTGGCATCTATCACATCCTCTAACATATTTCTTGGCATCTTTAAAAAGAGAAGGCCAACAATACCCTAGACGAAGGACTTTATATGTGGTTCTTTTGTGACCAAAATTCCCTCCACATGGTTCATCATGGCATGCCTTCTATATGTTACACACTTCATATTCTCATACACTCCTTTGAATGATAAGATCGGGTCTAGTACGAAAGAGTTATCCACCAATCCATGAGTAAGTGGCACTGAGTTTAATGATATTTTTCTTCTCCCTTGAAGACAAATGTTGAGGTAGTTTTCATTTAGCCAGATAGTTAGGAATATCTCTGCAAACCAATGAGATTTAGTAGATATTGAAAAAATATGCTCATCAGGGAAATTATCATTAACATAAATTAATTCACCTTTGTCATGAATCCTAGAAAGGAAATCAACTACAACATTTTCCTTACAAGTAAATTCACGGAGGTGGGTAACACTTTCATGACATTCTGATCTCCAAAATTCCAAAAAACATTGTTTCGGTTGAACTAATATTATTGTTTGGCCAAAAGATAATTTTTTCGGCTGAACTAATTTTTGGACGAACTATGGAACATCAAATCGAACGGTATAGTGACGGTGCCCTCGATTTTCGTGTAGAAATTTAGTCAGACGGATTTTTTCCATCCGGGAATATCTTTTCGACTGAAAGATATTTAGGTCGAAAACTTCTTTCGGCCGAAAGATATTTAGGCCAAAAAATTATTTCGGCCGAAAGACTATTTCATTCGAACTATTCTTTCAGGCAAACTATACTTTCAACCGAACTATTCTTTCGGCCGAAAAACTGCTTATATATTAACCAGACATCGAAAATGTAATTCTCAGCTCTTCCCGACTGTGACTGTGAGTGACTGAGTGGCGTTGGTACGGATGTCATTTTGGTGGGCGCTCCTTTGGGCGATTGTGTTGGCAGGCGATCGGGTAGGCCGAGCTTCAGGTAAGCTCAAAATTCCAATTGTAATTTTTTAGTTTTTATTTTAATTTTAATTTAAATTCTTTTTTTTAAATTTTAAGTTAAATGGAAGCCCCTGTAGCCAAGCCGTGGGCACACCAATGGATTGGCCATAGGGATGGCAGCCCCTGTAGCCAATCCATGAGCACGCTAATGGCTTGGACACAGGGATGCCCCCCCGTGGACAAGTCACAGTCCACGCCAACGGCTTGGTCCCCCGTGGCCAAGTCACAGTCCACTGGACTGTGACTTAGCCACGAGGGGGGGGGGGGGGGGGGGGGGCACAACTTCGTGGCACAATTCAATAGTTTTAATCTTTGATATAATTTCATTTTGATATACATTTATTTTGAAAACAGTTTTTGAAATACTGTCTTTGATATACTGTCATTTGATATATTGTCATTTTGAAAACAATTTTAATTTTTTTTAGTCGTCTTTTATTTTTGTATAACATAGGATAAGTTTTGACAGTTAAAATGTCAATAAGTTTCTAGAGTTTTCTAAATCCATAATTCTGCACTTCTACCATTATTTTCAGCTTCTTTGTATGCCCCTTTCAAAATATCACCAGTTTTGCAAAGTCTTAGAATTAGAAATAATGACCTGCTTTAGATAAAAACAATATTATTATTAAATATTTAACCTTTAACTCACTATAATATTTATCATATTTATTGAGAAGATCCTATGCAGTATCCCAGCCAGCCATCATATATTATACATGATAACAAGTAAACTATGCATGTTGGAAAATATGGAAAATATATTGGAAACTATGGAAAATATATTGAATGATCGAATTTCAAAACAAAACATCCTAGAAAAGCATTTTCTAGATCACAAAGATAATGTAAGAATATCACCTAAACTACTCCATTAGAAGTATTGTAGACATTACCATTTGGAACCATTAATTTTGTGACAATTAAGGCTCACTCAATTGCATCTTCTTCAAAATATATACGCCATTAAAACTCACATTACTATTTGTAGAAATAGGCTTCATTACCACCATAAATTTTGTGACAACTAAGAATCACTCAATTGCATCTTCTTCAAAATATATATCCCTTTAAAACTCACATTACTATGTTTACAATAGGTTATGATGCACTTACATTTGAAATTATTGTCATGATTGCTCTCAATCAACGTGAATTTCCACCTTATATGACTATATTTTATCTAGATTTCTAACTCTAACTAAGCTTCACAAATATTACATTTGCTCCACCTCATCTTAATTTATATTAGGAATACGAACAACCCTCATACCCATCGCATATAACATGACAATAAAGGAATTACTATAAAAACTCAATGACATAAACAATTGTAATGGGAAGTTTATCAATGGAATATAATCCATGTTCATGCAAGACCTTCAACTCGTCATGATTAAAACATGTTGATGTTATTAGTGGGTGTGTGAGGTTATGAAGATTAAACTCTCTTTTTTGGGGATTCTAATTCATTGCATTATATGTGGTATTAGTGGATCCAACAATAGGGAACTTTTAAAGAATCTTAAAGAAATGTTCTAATACGTTTTTTTAGTGGATCCAACCATAGGGAACTTTTAATGAATCTTAAAGAAATGTTATAAGGAATATATATGTGGTCTTAGTGGATTCAACCATGTTCAAAGAGTATGAACATGCTATTGAGTTAATTTCGGGTAGTTATTCACTCAATGTTAGACTTTATTGCTTTCTATATTCTCAAAAGAGTGAGACAGAGTAAATGGATAAAGACATGTTAGAAGTTGAAATCATGTGTCTCAACAAGAATGTATTCTCTTCTCTAGTGATCTTAGTGAAAAAGAAGGATAAGTATCAAAGGTTGGTCCTAGACTATATGGAATTTAATAAATTGCGCTTAAAGATAAGTTTCTCATTCCTACCATTAATAAATTGTTAACTTGTATTTCTAATCCCCTTGCTTGTTGTTTTATTGAATTGATTTCCCTTGGCGAACCCAACTTCTGATTTAAATGACTTCTATCTGTGGGTTTTATTGATTATTATGAAAAGATTGTGGTTTTATCTCCTATTCCTTATCCCTGTAGTCACCAGTCTATGCCTGAGAAGTCGGCCAGGAATCGAATTGATGGTCGTCACTTCGGTGTTTAAAGACCTATAGATTCAAATGCCCTTCTTTTCTGTGCATGGATGATGAGTGAAGGATAAGAATTTTCCCTTCTGTCTATCCCTTTACTTATCTTTGAATTGATTGATTCATGGCTGAATGTTTAGTATTTTCACCTTCTTATGAACGATTACCTATGTGACTTGATTGATTAAAACTTTGATTTCTCTCTGCATTTTTAATTCCTTGAACTTGGGTACATCTTTGCATTTTTATTGATAAAATTTGCATTGTGAATGATAAACCTCTGAGTTGAATGAAAATCCCTTGGCGAACCCAACTTCTGATTTCAATGACTTCTCTGTGTGGGTTTTATTGGTTATTATGAAAATATTTTGTTTTAATATTTTGTCCCTTATCCCTTTAGTCATCAGTCTGTGCCTGAGCAGTTGGATAGGAGTCGAATCGATGGTCATCACTTCGGTGTTTAAAGACCTATAGATTCAAATGACCTGCGTTTTTGTGCATGGGTGATGAGTGAAGGATAAGAATTTTCTCTGTTGTCTATCCCTTACTTATCTCTGAGTTGATTGATTCATGGTTGAATGTTTAGTCTTTGAGTTGATTGTAGTGACCCTTTGACTAAAGGAATAATTGTAATGAATACTTAATTGTGGATAATAAAGTCTAATTTAGACATAAAATATTTTACAAACTGCAAAAAACCTTCATTGGTGACATGTTCTCATTCCATAGGCAACCACTCAATGTTTGGGAGAGCAACATGTTGGCGGGTCATTCACCATCCTAGACTTAAAACAACCCTGATGTGAGTAGTTTTGATGGATTAACATATGGATCAAGTGATATTGGTACCTGAATGATCAGGTACCCCTAAAATCTAAAAACTGTTGGTGCATTGTATTTGCCAAGAACTTGCAGAAGTCAAACCTTATGAAGGTTTGATTCTCGGGGTGTGACAATGCTACTAGGAAATAATATGTTACAATGTAACATATAATTACATTGTAATATGTTATAACATATTACAATGTAATATGTTATATAGTAATATATGTTATGACATATTACATTGTAATATATTATGGAAAATTTGCATTAATATAGCACAACAAATAGAAAACAAACAGTGAAACATAGGTAGTATATTCACTGTAGTCACTCCCTCAACCTCCAGAATATATACACTTCTGTAGATTTGGTTTTTCCTTGAAATTTATCCGATCAACATTTAATGTAATATGCTTGGTGTTTTAGTTAGCAACTGACTGAATATCACTTTTTTCAGTCTCTAGAACAACCAAATTCAGCACTCACTTTTGATATGGCTTCTCTTCCAAACCATAGACTCTTATCATAGTAAACTGCTAAAAAAGGAACCAGACTCCCACTTTGGAGTTGTTTTGCAATTGTAGTGACCCTTTGACTAATGGAATAATTATAACGAATACTTCATTGTGGATAATATAGTCTAATTTAGACATAAAAGAGTTTACAAACTGCAAAAAACCTTCACTGGTGACATGTTCTCATACCATAGGCAACCACTCAATGTTTGGGAGAGCAACATGTTGGCTAGTCATTCACCATCCTAGACTTAAAATAATCCTGATGTGAGTAGTTTTTATGGATTAACATATGGATCAAGTGAGATTGGTACCTGAATGACCTAGCACCCCTAAAATCTAAAAACTATTGGTGCATTGTATTTGCCAAGAACTTGCAGAAGTCAAACCTTATGAAGGTTTGATTCTCGAGGTATGACAAGGCTACTAGGAAATAATATGTTACAATGTAACATATAATTACATTGTAATATGTTATATGGTAATATATGTTATGACATATTACATTGTAATATGTTATGATATATTACATTGTAATATGTTATGGAAAATTTGCATTAATATAGCACAACAAATAGAAAACAAATAGTGAAACATAGTTAGTATATTCACTATAGTCATTCCCTCAACCTCGAGAATAGATACACTAGTGTAGATTTGGTTTTTCCTTGAAATTTATCCGATCAACATTTAATGTAATATGCTTGGCATTTTAGTTAGCAACTGACTGAATATCACTTTTTTCAGTCTCTAGAACAACCAAATTCAACACTCACTTTTGATATGGATTCGCTTCCAAACCATAGACTCTTATCATAGTAAACTACTCAAAAAGGAACCAGTCTCCCACTTTGTTGTTGTTTTGCAATTGTAGTGACCCTTTGACTAAAAGAATAATTATAACGAATACCTCTTTTTGGATAATAAAGTCTAATATAGACATAAAAGAGTTTACATACTGCAAAAAACCTAAGGTTACATAAAAGAGTTTACATGATCTCTTACCATAGGCAGCCACTCAATGGTTGGGAGAGCAACATGTTGGTTGGTCATTCAATGAGAGAAACTGATAAACAACATCAATATTTCATCTCAAAGCCTCATTTACACAAGCATTTGAGCTAATAGATCATTGACCCTTGTTAATGATCTATTATCCTTTGTATTTACACAAGCATTTAGTTGAAGATGAGCTTCTATTAACCTTTGGATAAGATACTAGTTGAAGATGGTCATGTATTACCCTTTATATTTACACAAGCATTGGAATCACCTGGCCAAGTCTTGTTTTTCCATGGGTTTTCTGACAGGATGGATTTACCAAAATGATTCAGAGGCCATTCTCAGCCCCTGTATCGACGAGGTCACTAGAAGAAGGTTTATAAGCATATAAACAATGCTTTATAACTACATAATTGGTAATTTTATGTTATGGGGCTGCTAGTGTTTGGAGCAACTGCAATCTAGGGTTTGGTAGTCACGGCCATAGCATAGGACAACATGAACACCAAAGGGGGGGTAAGGGTACCCCCTCATACAAACAGGTAGTGGTGGACAGAGGGAAAGGGACAAGAGGCTTAGTTTTCAAGGCACCAATGACAGACACCTTGGTATCAAACCCAAAAAAAGGTTAGGAAAGGAACCAGGGGAAAAGAGAGTGCATGGGAGAAGATGCTAGAGAAACTCAGAGTGAGGTGCAAGATACAACGAAGCCCAATGGGACAGAAAAGCGCAACCCGTGCAAACCCAAAACAACAATGATACCCAAGGTGATACTGGAGGATCCAAAAACACAACTCTACAGGGACCAGATGAAGATGCATGTGCTAATCTGTAAGTTCATGGGTTTGTGGCCCACATAAAGAACGCTGCGCAACTGGATTAAATATCACTAGAAGACAAACGGAGAAGTGGAGCTCCACCTAGGCTCGAAAGGATTCTTCACAGAAGTATTGATGAACCTCGAGGACATGGATAGAGTCTTTGAGTTGTGAACTTTCTTCATACACAGTTCTATATTTATTTTTAGATTATTATCTAACTCTAACTCACAATTTTTTTTAACCAAGAACACAATTTTTCTCTTTAAATTTTTTTAAGATTTTACAAATTGTTTAAATCATGTATGCTTAATGTGGAGAGTAACTATCTTAAATCTATTTAACTGTGGTTAAATATGCTATTATTTCTTATTGTTTATTTAATATTAAGTTACAGTATATATGCTAATATGTGTTATTTGTTTTTTTTTATTATTGTTTTTTATTGTTATGGATGTCTAAATTATATTTGGTGGAAAATATGTTTACAATATATTTTGTGGGAAAGAGTATGCTGGAGGATGAGACTTAACTCTTTTGGTATGTATGTCAATTTTGTTTAAATCACAAATTTTGAATTATGTTTTATTTCGCATGTTTAAATTGTAAATTTTTAATTTTTGAATTTAGTTTTTTTGCAGGTTTGAATTGCAAGTATGAAGTGATCTATCTTAAAGCGATGGCTTAGAGTCCAAAATTTTGGAGTTAAATGTGTTAGTTTCTGTTATTATCCTAAAATGGATGTGGAACCTATGTATTTTACAGTGTAACTATTCAGACTTTGATTATATATATATTTCATAATTTTGAAATTCAAAATATCAATTTATTGTCTCATATTTGATTTCTCAAAATTGATGGAAAAAAGTGGCAAAGTTGTTAGTTATGAACTAATGTTTTGTATATTCTCCTTTTTACAATGCATTAAATTAAGCATCAAACTCTTAAATACTTTTCTGCTATGTATTAATTTAAATGCTTCATTTTATGTTCACTGTGGATTGTTAAAAAACACATGATAAAATTCAACATATTTCATTGTGGATTGTTCTTGGGCCTATGGGGACTGATAAAATTGAACATATTTCATTATGGACAGCTGAAATCTTGGGCCTATCCTACTATGTATTAATTTAAATGCTTCTTTTAATGTTCACTGTGGACTGTTCAAAAACACAGATTGAAAATTGTCATAGAATGATATGGTATTTTTTATACATGTACGCTTTTTATAAAAAAATAAAATTTTCAACCATATTTTATCTGTGTTTTTCAACCATATAAAGAAGGGTACGTATAAAAAATTATTATGAAGGGTATGTATAAAAAACTCCACTCATTTTGTAGGATAGAATGATATGGAATTTATTTATAGTTTTGTAAGGAGGATCAATTCTAAAATATAATTTTAATTGGAAGATTATTTAAATAAAATAAATATTTATGATAAGAAAATAGATTGAACTAATTTCTTGACAATAGATTATGATATAAATATATATTAACTAAAATAAATATTAATAATACGATAAAATATGATTCTATTGACATATCATCAAATAATTTTGGCAGAATAATTTTAGCAAAATAATTTTATATTAAAAGATTTATTTTTTTTCTAGTTACTAATGACCCTGTTGGTTACATAGATGCATTTAACTAATAAAAAAACTAAAGGAAAGATAGACATATGAGATCTACTAAATAAATGAAAAGAAAAATTTAGAGTGTGAAATAATACAAGAATGTGTTGTTATTTATTTATTTAAGAATGTGCAAAGCCAATAATACAAGAATCTGTTGTTGTTTATATATTTAAGAATATGCAAACCCAATAGATGAACAAGAAAAAAGTGAACTGCCAAAAATACAAGATTGTATCATTGCATATCTATTTAAGAATATATGATAGTAGACAACACTTTAAACTATGCAAAACCTATTTGAGAATATATGGTAGTAGAAAACACTTTAAACCATGCAAAGCCTATGCTGATATGAACTGCACTAAAAGGAAGAAATTTTCATGATCTACCAATTTCCTTTCAGAAAACTTGTGTTTGATTTTGGAAGAAGGTAACCAATGTGGGATTCAAAGGAGGAGGTATGAATTCAAGCATTGTGTTTTAGACATGCCAAGGAACAACACATACCCCTTGTACAACAATGATAACATGTATGAAATGGAATTACATTAGTAAAATGATTTGCACGCTATGGTTTAGTACTATTCACATAAACCCACATTTTTGTAAGGGTCAGTGATTCACTTGACTTTAGGCAAGGTTGTATTAATTTCCATAACTTTGTTAAGGAAGATATATTAATTAAAATTTATACAATTTAATTATAATGATTAAAACTTTGATCTAGGTTGATATCGATGGCCACCCACATTTTCCAACTGGCTCAAAACAATTTTCTGGCAATTTACTATTTTTAGCAGTTTTAACTTTCGAGGCCATTTTGAGGGCCTAAATGAAGGTTTTGTGGGATCGATATTTTCAATGATGTATGAAGACATAATTGAGCCCTCATTGGAATCATCTTCTTGTGAATGCGAGTAGCCGTCACATCTCTTTTCAAAGATAAGCTGCCACCATTCTAGCGAGTCTTTCACTCTGTATTTTTACAGACTCTATACATTTATTTCATTAATATAAATTGTGTATTACTGTATCTCTTTGTTTATGGTTGCATCTTTGGTACATTTATGTTATATTATTGGATATCCG
>ML784231.1:100590-121721 GCA_009831015.1 Picea engelmannii | reverse complement strand
TTATAATGATTAAAACTTTGATCTAGGTTGATATCGATGGCCACCCACATTTTCCAACTGGCTCAAAACAATTTTCTGGCAATTTACTATTTTTAGCAGTTTTAACTTTCGAGGCCATTTTGAGGGCCTAAATGAAGGTTTTGCGGGATCGATATTTTCAATGATGTATGAAGACATAATTGAGCCCTTAAAATCAATATTTTCAGCGATACCTTTCCAACTAGCTATCATACGCCTAAAACGAAGATCGTATGCAAACGTTACAACCCCGGGAAGTTGATGTACTAACTTACCCAAACGAGGCTCACATGACTTTTGGCGCTTCATCTCCTAGGGTTAGGTTTTTGGATGTCTAGGGTTTTTGGAATTCCTGTTTATTGTAAAAAGGCCTTCAGAGCCTCATTGGAATCATCTTCTTATGAATGCGAGTAGCCGTCACATCTCTTCTCGAAGATACGCTGCCACCATTCTAGCGAGTCTTTCACTCTGTATTTTTACAGACTCTATACATTTATTTCATTAATATAAATTGTGTATTACTGTATCTCTTTGTTTATGGTTGCATCTTTGGTACATTTATGTTATATTATTGGATATCCGTGATATCTCTGTGTATTTCTTTATTATATCTCCACTCTCATTTCGTGCCAAAAATAAATCTGGATCAGTGGTATCAGAGCAGGCTGCTCTTGATTGGTTTTTTTTTCAGTGCATGTCCCTGACGAGGCCCGAGTATATCAATTTGGGTATCGAGCTTATCTCTTTTGAAGACAATCACTCTCACATGCCCAAGAAACCCTCCATGGTAGAAGAAAAGAAAAACGACGAAGCAGACGATCCTATAAATCCGTTGCTTGAGTAAACTCTCACGTGACAAAGGGACGAAATGATGGAGAAATTTACCCACATCCTTCAATGGCTGCCAATTGATCTAGGTGGATATCGGTGGCCACCCACCTTTTCCAACTGGGTCAAAAAAAATTTCTGGCAATTTTGGCAGTTTACTTATATTTTTAGTAGTTTTAACTTTCATGGCCATTTTGAGGGCATAAATGAAGGTTTTTCGGGATCAAGATTCTCAATACTATTCAAAGGATTGATTGATCCCCCAAAATGAATATCCTCGACAATACCTTTCCAATGGGCTATCATATGCCTAAAACGGAGATCGTATCCAAAACTTACGACCCTGGGAAGTTGATATACTAACTTACCCAAATAGGGCCCACATGACCTTTGACGCTTCATCTCCTAGGGTTAGGTTTTTGGATGTCTAGGGTTTTTGACATTCCTATTTATTGTCAAAATTCCTTCAAAGCCTCATTGTAATCATCTGCTTGCGAATGTGAGTATTTGTCACATCTCTTCTCGGACATAAGCTGTCACCATTTTAGCAAGTCTTTCACTCTGTATTTTTACAGACTCTGTACATTTCTTTTATTAATAGAAATCGTGTATTATTGTATATTTTTGTTTATGGTTGCATCTCTGATACATTTTTGTTATATTATTGGATATCTGTGATATCTCTGTAAATTTATTTATTATATCTCCGCTCTCATTTCGTGCCGAAAATAAATCTGGATCAGTGGTATCAAAGCAGGTTGCTCTTGATCATTTTTTTTTTTTTAGTGCATGTCCCTAATGAGGTCTGAGTATAGAAATTTAGGTCTCTAGATTGTCTCTCTTGAAGACAATCTCTCTCCAATGCCCAAGAAACCCTCCATGGTGGAAGAAAAGAAAAATGACGGAGCAGAAGATCCTATAAATCTGTTCCTTAAGAAAGCTCTCACGCGACAGAGGGAAGAAATGATGGAGAAATTTTCCCACATCTTTCAATGTCTGTCGATTGATCTAGGTGGATATCGATGACCACCCACCTTTTCTAGCTGGCTCAAAACAATTTTCTGGCAATTTTGGCAATTTACTTATATTTTTGGCAGTTTTAACTTCCGGGGCCATTTTGAGGGCCTAAATGAAGGTTTTTATGCATATATCTTCTCAATGATAGAAAAGCATGACTGGGCCCCAAAAATGAATCTCCTCGATGATACCTTTCGAATGGGCTATCATACGCCTAAAACGGAGATCGTAAGAAAAAGTTACGACCCCAGGAAGTTGATGTACTAACTTACCCAAACGGGGCCACATGACTTTTGGTGCTTCATCTCCTAGGGTTAGGTTTTTGGATGTCTAGGGTTATTGGCATTCTCTTTTATTGTAAAAGTTCCTTCAGAGCCTCATTATAATCATCTTCTTGTGAATGTGAGTAGCTGTCACATCTCTTCTCGGAGATAAGCTCCAACCATTCTAGCGAGTCTTTCACTCTGTATTTTTATAGACTCTGTACATTTCTTTCATTAATAGAAATCGTGTATTACTGTATCTCTGTGTTTATGGTTGCATCTCTGATATATTTATGTTATATTATTTTATATCCACTATATCTCTGTGCATTTATTTATTATATCTTCGCTCTCATTTTGTGCCAAAAATAAATCTAGATTAGTGGTATCATAGTAGACTGCTCTTGATCGTTTTTATTTTTTTTCATTGCATGTCCCCGACGAGGTCCAAGTATATAAATTTGGGTCTCGATCTTGTCTCTCTTGAATAAAATCACTCTCACACGCCCAAGAAAACCTCCATTGTGGAAGAAAATAAAAACAACGGAGCATACGATCCTATCAATCTATTGCTTAAGCAAGCTCTCACGCGATAGAGAGACGAAATGATGCAGAAATTTTCCCACATCCTTCAATGCCTACCGATTGATCCAGGTGGATATTGTTGGAGTTACTTCACACACACCTAGGATTTCCTTTTTCTAAGTTTTTTATTTGTTTATTAGTCATAATTAGTCATTATCTAGTCTCTTATATTTTAGGGGAGAATATTCCACCTGGAGAATATTCTCTTTCAGTTGACACTTCAGTTTGACTAGTTGAGTTGAGTTTAGATGTTGCATTGGGATCATCACCATGCTAATTCGACCTTGCCTTGGGATCATCACCAAAGTGGCACATTAGCCTTGATTCCCAGAGTTATCTCCTCACTACTCATTGTTCAATCAGTTACCTGAAGACTAGTTGACTAGTTAACTCAACTAGGTGGTAGT
Source organism: Picea engelmannii (assembly GCA_009831015.1). Taxonomy (NCBI): domain Eukaryota; kingdom Viridiplantae; phylum Streptophyta; class Pinopsida; order Pinales; family Pinaceae; genus Picea; species Picea engelmannii. The sequence goes on along the minus strand of ML784231.1, from coordinate 118,603 downwards.
TCACTCCCGTAACTGGCTGAGAGACTATAATAGGTGGCAGTTCACTCCTGTAACTGATGGTGTGTTTCCAGATCACTCTAGACCACCACTATGGTGACTTGGTTGACCTCAAGTCGAACACATTGAGTTATACAGAGTATATGATGTGTAAATTATTCATTATTCACAACGGTTAATGAGAATTCTTCTATTCTTTCTCTCCTTCTTCTTCTTTCTCCAATTCTCTCTACAAATGTGTGTATTATTGTTTATCTAGATCTATTATGTGCAAATTCAACACATTTACATGGTATCAGATCTGACAAATTGCTAAGAAAAATCTACACCAAAAATGTTTGTAGGTACAAAAGACAGCAGAAAGATGGAATTCCAAAAAGAATTCATTCTTACACCTTACAACTATTTTGCATGGAAGGAGAAAATAGCCATACATCTCCGATCCAGAGGGTTGTATAGGTTAACCATGAATATAGATATAGAGCTGACATCATCCATAGAAAAATCCAAGTACTTAAATCACATGGATGAGGCACTCGGAACAATTTGCAGTCCTATTTCTCTTGATCTCCTTTTTCAGATATTTTCTTGTAAGACTCCCAATGAAGCCTGGACCATATTGGAAGGGCTCTTTGGAAAAAAATATGAGATGAGGGGACACATTCTGGAGGTGGATCTGCTCACATTGGATCCAAAAATCTTCGAGAATATCCAAGATTTCTTTACAAAATTCAAGGATTTACTGTCGCAACTCAAAGCTTGCAGGGTTGATAAATCGAAGGAGGAGAAACAAACGGTTCTCACCATTCTCTCCAAGATTGGTCCTGAATTATCTGTATTTGTATCTACATTCCATACTGTCAGATTCACCTCTGGAGCCACCTGGAAGATGCCTTCTCTTGAGGACTTTATCGAATCCCTAACACAAGAGCAAACCAAGCTCATCAACATGGGCACAATCAAAGGCCCAAGGTCGCATGCACTCATTGTGCATGATGCTAGACACAAATATCAGAAATCTAAAGATAAAGATAAGCGAAAATCTCATGCAAATACGAAGAAGGAAGGGTACACAAAACCCTACACTGATGCCTCCGGATCCAAAGGACAAAAAAGGGAAGAAAAGGAGAGAAATGCACATACTATCACAAAGGATTCCATTCATAATCCACATGCATGCAAAAACAAATAGATATGATGTCTCAAATAATTCAGCAAAACAACCTTGGAGATCGCATCCCTGAGGGTGCAAAGAAAAAGAAGCCAGAAGATCCGAATTCCAAGAAAGGCAATTCTAGCCATGCCTTGATTTCCATCAACTCCTCTCCCAATGCTTGGATCATAGATTCAAGAGCATCACATCACAAGGCTACCTCAAAAGCAGTATATTATTCTTTGGATGCATGCAAAGGTCCTCCTATTTTGATGGGGGGCAACTCTTTTGTCAAAGTCACCGGAAAAGGAAGGATTGAACTCACCAATGGAAGTTTTGAGAATGTGTTGCATGTTCCCAAGATTTTTGTCAACCTTCTCTCCGTGTATCAGATGATGAATTCCAACACCAAAAAGAGAGTGGTATTCACACCAAATACCATGGACATCTACGACATGCAAACCAACTCCAGGGTTGCAACCGGTGAGGTAAATCATCAGTCTATATTGTATACATTTTTTGAATTCATTGAACCCGATTCTGCTTTACTTCTTACTCATGCTGATGAAAGTAGTAGGATATGGCATGAAAGGTTTGGACATTTGAAATTCAGATACATGCAACAACTTAGAAAGAATAGATTAGTTGATGGTCTACTAGACATCCATTTCTCCAAGGGAGTATGTGAGGGATGTGTTCTCGGAAAACACCCTCAAGAGAAATTCGACAAGAGAAAGTCTCAGTGAGCTTCCACACCTATAGATCTGATCCACAGTGACCTCATGGGTCCTTTTCTGCATCCATTGATCAGCAAAGAAAGGTTTGTTCTCATTTTTGTTGACGATTTCTCACATTTTACTTGGATCTACTTTCTTAGGAAAAAATTCGAGGTCTCTCAACACCTCAAAGATTTCAAAGCCTTGGTTGAGACACAGTCTGGAAAGAAGATCAAAGTCCTCTGAAATGATAATGGGGGAGAGTATGTGAATCATGATATCCACAATATTTTCCATGAGGCAAGGATTCAGTTGCAGCACACAGTTCCCTCAACTCCACAACAAAATGGAGTTGTTGAGCGGAAAAACCAATCTCTAAAGGAGATGGCATCTTGCATGTTGCATGCAAAGTCACTACCACAGAGACTATGGGCCGAAGGACTTAACTGTGCAACATACATCCAAAGAAAATCTCCCCATAGATATGTCAAGGACAAGACCCCCTATGAGGCTTGGAGCGGCCTGAAACTGGAAGTGACCCACTTTCGTATTTTTGGTTCACGTGCAAGGGCCAAGATTCCCTCTCAAAAGAGGAAGGCACTTGATCCACAGATCACTGAGTGCATTTTTGTTGGATACCCCGATGGTGTGAAGGGATATTGAGTTATTGATCTTTCCTTGAACCGACTCATCATTGAGCGTAGTTTCCAATTAAAGGAAAGTGTCTCACATGCACCTCAGCAGCTGCATGCAGACACCTTCATTCTTCCACCTGTCTGAGATGATGAGCATCAACATGCCGACTCTTCTTCAGACGATATTTCTGATTCAGAGGAATCAGATGATTCAAATTTAGATTCAGAGTCAGTACAGTCGGATGCAGAGTCAGAGCATCCAGATGCAATTGCAGATCCAGAGCAGAGGCCCAAGTGGGCACATACTACTCTTCAGGATGCAGGTGATCTCGTCATTGACCCAGTCGATACTAGGAGGACTCAATATGATTTCAAGGAGCCTCCTATTGCACTCATTACCACTGGACCATTGCCTTCCAGTCATTTTTTCTTGGTTCAGTCTTCAGATCCATAGTCTTATGGTGAGGCTGTTGGAAATCCCTTTTGGGAATCCACCATGCAGGAGGAGTACAACTCCCTCCTCGAGAAACAGACTTGGGATCTGGTTCCCCTTCCTTCTGGGAGGAAACTTGTCAAATGCAGATGGGTCTACAGGACCAAGAGCACTGCGGATGGATAGATTAGCAGATATAAAGCCAGGCTTGTCGCCAAAGGATTTCATCAAGTTCATGGTATTGACTATGATGATACCTTCGCTCTAGTAGTGAATATGGATTCCATATGATTGGCACTTTCCATTGAAGAAACCAAGGGATGGGAATTCCATCATATGGACGTGAAGAATGCATTTCTTCACGGTGATCTCTCTGAGGAGATCTACATGGAGCAGCCCCAGGTATTTATACATGACTCATCTTTGGTCTGTCGACTGAAGAAGTCACTTTATGGCCTCAAACAGGCTCTGAGGGCATGGTATGCCAAGATGGACTCCTACCTGTTGTCACAGAACTTTGTACATTGTAAATCAGACCCGAATGTATACATGCTCAGGACGACTGATTCACTTCTACTTTTAGTTCTGTATGTCGTGATTTGATGATCACCAGGTGCTCGACTTCAACGATTGTTGTAGTCAAGAGGATTATACATGACAGGTTTTTGATGATGGACATGGGACCACTACACTTCTTCCTTGGACTTGAGATCAGTTAGGATGCATCAGGCATCAAACTTTCTCAAGCCAAGTATGCACGAGATCTCCTTGAGAGATTTCACATGACAGACTGCAAGTTTGCTATAACTCCTTTCCTATCAAGAGTCAAACTTGAGGATGGCGGGGACACTCCGCTGGTTGACAACACACTATACAGACAACTAGTGGGTGTTGGAGTTACTTCACACACACCTAGGATTTATTTTTCCTAAGGTTTTTATTTTTTTATTAGTCATAATTAGTCATTATCCAGTCTCTTATATTTTAGGAGAGAATATTCCACCTGAAGAATATTCTCTTTCAGTTGACACTTTAGTTTGACTATTTGAGTTGAGTTTAGATGTTGCATTTGTTTTTTCACCATGCAACATTGGGATCATCACCAACTCACTACTCTTTGTTCAGTCAGCTAACTGAAGACTAGTTGACTAGTTAACTCAGCTAGGTAGCAGTTCACTCCTGTAACTACCTGAGAGACTAGACTAGGTGGCAGTTTACTCTTGTAATTGTTGGTCTGTGTCCAAATCAATCTAGAACACCACTATGGCTCATTATTTACTCATGTATCCTATATCTATTGTAAATTATTCACTCTTTGAGTGTGGAATACAGTTAATGAGAATTCTTTCATTCTTTCTCTCTTACTTCTTCTTTCTCAATTTCTCTCTACAAATGTGTGTATTATTGTTTAGCTAGATCTATTCTATGCAGGTTCAACACATTTACATGGTATAAGAGCTGACAGACTACTAAGCAAAAGCTACACCAAATTATTTTTGTAGGTACTGAAGATTGAAGAACGTGGAAAATATGGAATTTATGTTTTGCTCACCGATAATACTTCTCACGCCTCATAACTATTTGGAGTGGAAGCCAAAGATTCTAATTTTTCTCAGAAGTAGAGGCTTATACCAAATAGCCATGGCAATGGAAGTAGAGCTTGATTCCGCTGATAAGAAAAATGACTTTCTCAATAGACAAGATATGGCCATAGGATTTATCTGCATGTCTATTTCTCCAGAAATTCTCCACCAAGTATGTGATGTCACACAAGAATTCACTCCAAATGAATTATGGACTAGGTTAAAGGTTCTATTAGGGAATAAAAAATATTGTGAAGATTTCATGCAAGAGGTTGAACAGATAGATCCAGAAGAGAAACCGTCAGAATATCAAGCCTCTTATTCTGAAGAGTCTTCTACACAAGTATTTGCAAAAAATTGTATTCCATTAATTGAAGATGATGTCTACTCCATTTCATATTTATTTTCTGAAATTCATGTGGAATATATATGGCATGCATCTCAGGAGTCACATGCAGACACTTTTACATGCACCATGCATGCATCTCAGGAGACAAAAAGAGAGTCGCGCAAATCAGACTACATTATGATATTTTTTTATCACAATTTGAAAAACAAAATTGGATATTTTCATTCCTCTCAGGAAAATATCCAATTTCAAAAAATAAATCATTCGAAACAGAGTCTGAAAAGTGAAGTTATGATCGTTTCAAAATCAACAAAATTTCAGCATTTTTTTGGAAACAGCCGCACGGTTTTCAAAATTTCATCCAAACTTTATTTGGATATTTTTTTTTACAAGAAGATAAAATGGATATGTGTGGACATATCAATGATGCATCTACTTCATCATATCAGTGCAAACATCTACATCTTCAACAAAATCTTCAAAGAGCACAAACTTGCACAGTTGCGAGGTCATCTTGGAGTGAAGAACATGGTTTCTTAGCAACTACCTTTTGTTTCTTATCATTTTTTATTTTATGCATTGTAATTTGAGGGGGGGTTTTGTTCCCATGAGGTTTTCCCTCTTTCTTCATTTATTTCAGTGTATCTTTTGTATTTGGGTACCTAATATGGCCTCGTAGTTGGTACCCATTCTTTATTTTCACCATAGTGATGTTCAGGGGGGGTGTTAGAGTTATTTCACACACACCTAGGATTTATTTTTCTTAAGGTTTTTATTTGTTTATTAGTCATAGTTAGTCATTATCCAGTCTCCTATATTTTAGGAGAGAATATTCCACCTGGAGAATATTCTCTTTCAATTAACACTTCAGTTTGACTATTTGAGTTGATTTTAGATGTTGCATTGGTTTTGTCACCATGCAACATTGGGATCATCACCAACTCAGTACTCTTTGTTCAGTCAGTTAACTAAAGACTAGTTGACTAGTTAACTCAACTAGGTAGCAATTCACTCCCGTAACTACCTGAGAGACTAGACTAGGTGGTAGTTTACTCTTGTAACTGCTGGTGTGTGTCCAGATCAATCTAGACCACCACTATGTCTCATTATTTACTCATGTATCCTATATCTATTGTAAATTATTCACTCTTTGAGTGTGTAATACAGTTAATGAGAATTATTTCATTCTTTCTCTCGTGATTCTTCTTTCTCAATTTCTCTCTGCAAATGTGTGTGGTATTTTCTAGCTAGATCTATTCTGTGCAAGTTTAACACATTTACAGTGGGGAGCTTGTTGTATCTCACACACTCCATACCAGACCTCTCATATGCAGTTGGTGCATTTTCCAGGTTCATGCAGAAGCCACATGAGCTACATTGGAAAGCTGCAAAGTGTATCCTTCGATACGTATAGGGCACCATCACCTTTGGGATTCATTATGTAGCAGACTCTACATTAGATCGCATTGGGTTTACTGATTTCGACTGGGTTGGTGATAGCATTGATCACAAGTCCACATCTGGTTACTCACTCAGTCTTGGTTCTGGGCCTATCTGTTGGTCGAGCAAGAAGCAAGCTGTCATTTCTCTATATTCAACTGAGGCAGAGTACATTGGGGTAGTTAACATAACCATTTAGGCTATGTGGCTACAACATTTTCTCATTGAGTTGGGCATTCAGTTTCATTGGCTGATCGTCATCTGGTGTGATAACCAGAGCACTCTGAAGTTCTGCAGAGATCCAGTTCAGAGGCAGCGGATGAAGAACATTGAGATCCACATTCACTACATTCAGGACTTAGTACACGAGGGGATCATCGACTTATAGTTATGTCCTTCAACAACACAGATGATAGACATTTTCACCAAGACCTTCACTGAGCAAAAATTCCATTCTTTGCGAGGTCATCTTGGAGTGAAGGACACAGTTGCCTTGAAATTGTAGTTCTTCTTTTTACATACATTGTAAATTGAGGAGGGGTTTTTCCCATGAGGTTTTCCCTTTTTCCTCAATTTATTTTCAGTGTATCTTTTGTACTTGGGTACCTAACATGGCCTTGTTGCCAGGACCCAATCTTTATTTTCACCATAGTCATGTTCAGGGTGGGTGTTGGAGTTACTTCACACACACCTAGGATTTATTTTTTCTAATGTTTTTACTTGTTTATTAGTCATAATTAGTCATTATCTAGTCCCCTATATTTTAGGGGAGAATATTCCACCTGGAGAATATTCTCTTTCAGTTGACACTTTAGTTTGACTAGTTGAGTTGAGTTTAGATGTTGCATTGGGATCATCACCATGCTAATTCAACCTTGCCTTGGGATAATCACCAAAGTGGCACATTAGCCTTGATTCCCTGAGTTATCTCCTCACTACTCACTATTCAGTCAGTTAACTGAAGACTAGTTGACTAGTTAACTCAACTAGGTGGCAGTTCACTCCCGTAACTGCCTTAGAGACTAGAATAGGTGGTAATTCACTCTTGTAATTGTTGGTGTGTGTCTAGATCACTCTAGACCACCAATATGGTGACTTGGTTCACCTCAATTCAAACTCATTGAGTTATACAGAGTATACCATGTGTAAATTATTCATTATTCACAACGGTTAATGAGAATTCTTCTATTCTTTCTCTCCTTCTTCTTCTTTCTCCAATTCTCTCTGCAAATGTGTGTATTATTGTTTAGCTAGATCTATTCTATGTAGGTTCAACACATTTACAGGTATCGGTGGCCTCCCACCTTTTCCAACTAGCTCAAAACAGTTTTCTGGCAATTTTGGCAATTTACTTATATTTTTAGCAGTTTTAACTTCCGGGGCCATTTTGAGGGCCTAAATGAAGGTTTTTCACGATAAATCTTCTCAATGATATCTGAAGGCATGATTAATCCCCCAAAATTAATCTCCTCGATGATACCTTTCCAACGAGATAACATACGTCTAAAACGGAGATCGTATGCAAAAGTTACGACCCCGGGAAGTTGATGTACTAACTTACCCAAATAGGGCCCACACGACTTTTGGCATTTCATCTCCTAGGGTTAGGTTTTTGGATGTATAGGGTTTTTGGAATTCTTATTTATTGTAAAAAGGCCTTCAGAGCCTCATTGTAATCATCTTCTTGTGAATGTTGTTGATTAAAGTTGGTTGTCATTGATGTCAACCCTTGAAGAAAGCCCCGCAGCACAAAGGCTTGGGTAATGGACCCAAGATTGTTTGATGTAAAGATGACTCATTATTGTATTGTCATGGTTGATAAGAAGTAAATATGGATGAACTCCAAAGTGGTCCCCTTATGGTGAAACCCCTCATGGGAAGACGCTTTGCGGAGTAAGAGAACCCATGCTTAATTATGGAATAATGAGATTAAGGACAATGAATTTGTCAGGTAAACTATCCTAGATGGATATTTCTTGTCATTCCATTTCCGATGGTATGTAGAAAGTCACATAACTCCTCATGGTTAGAGAGTTATGGCCATGAGAAGTCAGAGACCCCAGGTTTGGGTAATGGACCCAAGTTTGTTTGATGGATAACGGTATGAGTTATGATATATTTTTAGATAATACAATTCTATATGGATATTAAATGTCATTCCTTTTCTGGTGGTATGTGGAACTTCACATAACTCCTCAAGGTTTCAGAGTTATGGCCTTACGAAGTTGGAGGACCCTCATATGTCATCTAGAAGCCCCAAAAGGTCAAAGTAGTCAAAGTGGTTTAAGAGATTTTAAAAGGAAAATAATAAAGTGAAGTAATGAGTGTATTATAATTAAAAGTGAATACAAAATAAATTATTTCAATAATAAATTTAATGGAGAAATTAGAAGTGGGTTAACCCTAAAATAAGGAAAGTGGGGCCAAGTGACCTAGAAGATGTTTTTAAAGAAGCTACTTGGAGAGTATAAATAAGAGGCAAGGCTCTCTCATTTTAATAACACTTGAGCATATTGAATATCTGTAGGTGTCTGAGGTAGCCAAGGATATCTAAGCTGAAATTATGAGGGAAGGTGAAGAAAAGAAGGCCGAAATGCAAGGAAGGATAAATTATTTTGATGGTGCTTTCTAAGGTATGTTATTTACAGGTCATCTCACCATTTTCACTATAAATTTTTTTCTATAATGATTCAGACCCTGCAATTTCTATTCCATTGAGAAGACATAACCAAGTATCTATGGTAAAAAAGTCATCTTGTGGGTCATTGTATTTTTGGAGTTACACTCCGTGGAAAATAGAGTTTGTGGCTAGTCCTGATACTAGTCAAAAACAGGTGTTTCGGGTAAAAACATCATAACTTCTTAATAACAGATCCAAATTCAATGAAAAAAAAATTGTTGTTTAGGGTACAATCTATAGTATGTTTTGTAAAAGTTTTATATAAATTCAACAAACATTCTGTGCGGGGCACACTCTACAAGGTCGCTCTCTAGATTAAGACATAATTCAACAAGGTATGCCATTTTTTCTATAACTCATTTTCTGAGAGGTTCCAAGTAGTGACACTTGGAGGAATTGCATAAAATACACTAAAGAACATTGTGTATTATTTTCAGATCTTTATACATTATAGGTACAAAGTTATGATTACTTCAAGTTAGGGTTGTTGACTAATCCAAAACTAGGCATGTGAGACTAAAGAAAAGTTTGATGAAAATGCTAGTCTCTTGTTGTTGAAGTTAGGGAAGCTTTGTAGGAATGTGATAATATACACCAGGTTTATTACAGAGCTACAAATCATATTTGGATGATGAAATTGACGAGGGATTTTTGTTGAGGTACAGGTTGAGTACATGGTTGAGACAAGTAGTTGATGAGTTGGCACATACATGAGGTGTATAGTTGATGATATTGGTACATATTGATGAGTCATAGTTGATGAGTAGTTAACACATGATTGGTACATACTTGGTACATGGTTGGATTCACTTGTTTATGGTACAAGTTGATTACGGGTTATTTGGTACAGGTTGGTGCATGGTTGATGCACTTGTTTATGGTACAGGTTGATGGGTTCAGATTTATTGGTATAGGTTTACAGTGCTATATCTCACAGTGACAAGTTGACAGTGGTTCCATAATTCTACTTCTACTTCAGGGTGGTAGGACGGGGCAAGGACAGGCGGTTGTAGCCAGAGAACATAAGGGATTGTATCCTCCTTCTGGTTGTAGCTAGAGAATTGGGGAGTTGGAGCTTCCCTCAGGTTGTAGCCTGAGAAACTAGGGGGTTGGAGCCTCCTTCCAATTGCAGCTAGAAAACAAAGGAATTTGGTGCTTCCAATGAATGTAATTCTTCAAGACTTATAAAAAAAAGCATTTCATGGTTTTCTCCCGATTTGGGTTTCCACGTAAAACATTGGTGTACTGTGTATGTGTATGTTTGTTCATTTGTTCATTTCTTATTTACTCTGTAGTTATTGGATGATAATGATTCATTTATATAACACTTGGATTATATGGTTAAAAAGGATTATATTGCTCTATTACTAATTCACCCCCCCTCTCAATAATCCAATAAATGCAAGTAGTCGTCACATCTCTTCTCGGATATAAGTTGCCACCATTCTAGAGAGTCTTTCACTCTGTAGTTTTACAGACTCTATACATTTCTTTCATTAATATAAATCGTGTATTAATGTGTCTCTATGTTTATGGTTTCATCTCTGATACATTTTTGTTATATTATTGGATATCCATGATATCTCTGTGAATTTATTTATTATATCTTCGCTCTCATTTCATGTCGAAAATAAATTTGGATCAGTGGTATCAGAGCAGGCTGCTCTTGATTGTTTTTTTTTTTTAGTGCATGTCCTCGATGAGGTCCAAGTATAGCAAGTTGGGTCTCGATCTTTCCTCTCTTGAACACAATCTCTCTCGCATGGCCAAGAAACCCTCCATGGCAGAAGAAAATAAAAAGGACTGAGCAAACAATCCTATAAATTTGCTGCTTGAGAAACCTCTCACACGACAGAGGGATGAAATGATGGAGAAAATTCCCCACATCCTTCAAAACATTTCAATTGATCTAGGTGGATATCGATGGCCACCCACCTTTTCCAGCTGGCTCAAAATAGTTTTCTAGGAATTTTGGCAATTTACTTATATTTTTAGCAGTTTTAACTTTCGGGGCCATTTTGAGGGCCTAAATGAAGGTTTTTCAGGATCAAGCTTCTCAATGATACACAAATGAATTATTTATCCCCCAAAATGAATCTCCTTGATGATACCTTTCCAACGAGCTATCATATGCCTAAAACGGAGATCGTATGTAAACGTTACGACCTCGAGAAGTTGATGTAACTAATTTACCCAAACGGGGCCCACATGAATTTTGGCGCTTCATTTCCTAGGGTTAGGTTTATGGATGTCTAGGGTTTTTGAAATTCCTATTTATTGTAAAAATGCCTTCAGAGCCTCATTGTAATCATCTTCTTGTGAATGCGAGTAGTTGTCACATCTCTTCTCGGAGATAAGCTGCAACCATTCTAGCGAGTCTTTCACTCTGTATTTTTACAGACTCTGTACATTTCTTTCATTAATAGAAATCATGTATTACTGTTTCTTTATGTTTATGGTTGCATCTATGATACATTTTTTTTATACTATTGGATAGCTACGATATCTCTATGCATTTATTTATTATATCTCCGCTCTCATTTCGTGCAGAAAATAAATCTGGATCAATGGTATCATAGCAGGCTGCTCTTGATCTCTTTTTTTTTTAGTGCATGTCCCCAATGAGGTCCAAGTATATAAAGTTGGGTCTCAATCTTGTCTCTCGTGAAGACAATCTCTCTTGCATGCCCAAGAAACCCTCCATGGCAGAAGAAAAGAAAAACGACAAAGAAGATGATCCTATAAATTTGTTGTTTGAGCAAGCTCTCACGTGAAAAAGGGAAAAAATGATGGAGAACTTTTCCCACATCCTTCAACACCTATTGATTGATCCAGGTGGATATCGGTGGCCATCCACCTTTTCCAACTAGCTCAAAATAATTTTCTAGCAATTTTGACAATTTACTTATATTTTTAGTAGTTTTAACTTCCGGGGCCATTTTGAGGGCCTAAATGAAGGTTTTCGAGATCGAGATTCTCAATGATAACCAAAGGCATGATTCTCAATGATAGAAGTTGCCACCATTCTAGCGAGTCTTTCACTCTGTATTTTTACAGACTCTGTACAGTTATTTCATTAATAGAAATCATGTGTTATTGTATCTCTGTGTTTATGGTTGCATCTCTGAGACATTTTTGTTATATTATTGTATATCTACGATATCACCGTGCATTTCTTTATTATATATTCGCTCTCATTTCATGCCGAAAATAAATCTGGATTAGTGCTATCAAAGCAGGCTGCTCTTGATCGTCATTTTTTTTAGTGCATGTCCCCGACGAGGTCCAAGTATAGTAAGTTGGGTATCGAGCTTGTCTCTCTTAAAGACAATCACTCTTTCACACACAAGAAACTCTCAATGGTGGAAGAAAAGAAAAACGATGGAGCAGATGATCCTATAAATCTATTACTTGAGCAAGCTCTCACACGACAGAGGGATGAAATGATGGAGAACTTTTCCCACATCCTTCAACACCTGCTGATTGATCTAGGGGGATATCAATGGCCACCCACCTTTTCCAGTTGGCTCAAAACCGTTTTCTGGCAATTTTGGCATTTTACTTATATTTTTAGCAGTTTTAACTTTCGGGGCCATTTTGAGGGCATAAATGAAGGTTTTTAGGGATAGAGATTATAAATGAGAGAAAAATTCATGACTAATCCCTAAAAATTAATCTCCTCAATGATACCTTTCCAACGGGCTATCATATGCCTAAAACGGAGATCGTATGCAAAAGTTACGACCCCGGGAAGTTGATGTACTAACTTACCCAAAGGAGGCCCACATGACTTTTGGTGCTTCATTTCCTAGGGTTAGGTTTTTAGATGTCTAGGGTTTTTGGAATTCTTTCTTATTGTAAAAATTTCTTCATAGCCTCATTTTAATCATCTTCTTGTGAATGCGAGTAGTCGTCACATCTCCTCTCAGAGATAAGCTACCACCATTCTAGCGAGTCTTTCACTCTATATTTTTACAGACTTTGTATATTTATCTCATTAATAGTAATTGTGTATTACTGTATCTCTGTGTTTATTGTTTCATCTCTTATTTGTTTCTGTTATATTATTGGATATCCAGGAAATCTCTATGCATTTCTTTATTATATCTTCGCTCTTATTTCGTGCCGAAAATAAATCTGGATCAGTGGTATCAAAGCAGGCTACTCTTGATCATTTTTTTTTTTCAATGCATATCCCTAACAAGGTCTGAGTATAGCAAGTTGGGTCTCGAACTTGTCTCTGTTGAAGAAAATATCTCTCGCACGCCCAAGAAACCCTCCATGGCGGAAGAAAAGAAAAACAACAGAGCAAATGATCCTATAAATCTATTGGTTTAGCAGGCTCTCACGCGACAGAGGGATGAAATGATTGAGAACTTTTCCCAATCTTCAATGCCTTCCAATTGATCCATGTGGATATTGATGGTCACCCACCTTTTTCAACTGGCTCAAAACATTTTTCTGGCAATTTTGGCAATTTACTTATAATTTTAGTAGTTTTAATTTTCGGGTCCATTTTGAGGGCCTAAATGAAGGTTTTCGAGATCGAGCTTCTCAATCATATTTGAAGGCATGATTGAGCCCCAAAAATGAATCTCCTCGATGATACCTTTCCAATGGGATATCATACACCTAAAACAAAGATCGTATGAAATATTTACGACCACGGGAAGTTGATGTACTAACTTACCCAAACGAGGCCCACATGACTTTTGGCACTTCATCTCCTAGGGTTATGTTTTTGGATGTCTAGGGTTTTTGGCATTCCTATTTATTGTAAAAATTCCTTCAGAGCCTCATTGTAATCATCTTCTTGCGAATGTTAGTAGCCATCACATCTCTTCTCGGAGAGAAGCTGCCACCATTCTAGCGAGTCTTTCACTCTGTATTTTTACAGACTCTGTACATTTATTTCATTAATAGAAATTGTGTATTACTACATCTCTCTATTTATGGTTTCATCTCTGATATATTTATATTATATTATTGGATATCCACAATATCTCTGTGCATTTCTTTATTATATCTCCGCTCTCATTTCGTGCCGAAAATATATGCAGATCAGTGGTATCATAGCAGGCTTCTCTTGATCTTTTTTTTTTTAGTGCATGTCTTCGACGAGGTCAGAGTATATAAATTTTGGTCTCTAGCTTGTCTCTCTTGAAGATAATCGCTCTCGCATGCCCAAGAAACCCTCTATTGGGGAAGAAAAGAAAAACAACGTAGCAGATGATCCTATAAATCTGTTGCTCGAGCAATCTCTCACACAATAGAGGGATGAAATGATGGAGAACTTTTCCCAAATCCTTCAACACCTACTGATTGATCTAGGTGGATATCAGTGGCCACCTTCCTTTTACAACTGGCTCAAAACAATTTTCTGGCAATTTTGGCAATTTACTTATATTTTTAATAGTTTTAACTTCTAGGGCCATTTTGAGGGCCTAAATGAAGGTTTTTCGGGATCGATATTCTCAAACATAACTAAATGAATGATTGAGCCCCCAAAATGAATCTCTTCGACGATACCTTTCCAATGAGCTATCATATGCCTAAAATGGAGAGCGTTTGCAAAAGTTACGACCCCGAGAATTTGATGTACTAACCTACCCAAAAGGGGCCCACATGACTTTTGGCGCTTCATCTCCTAGGGTTAGGTTTTTGGATGTCTAGGGTTTTCGGCATTCCTGTTTATTGTAAAAATTCCTTCAGAGCCTCATTGTAATAATCTTCTTGCGAATGCAAGTAGCCGTCACATCTCTTCTCGGAGATAAGCTTCCACCATTCTAGCGAGTCTTTCACTCTGTTTTTTTACAGACTCTGCACATTTCTTTCATTAATAGAAATCATGTATTAATGTATCTCTGTGTTTATGGTTTCATCTCTGATACATTTCTGTTATATTATTGGATATCCACGATATCTCTGTGAATTTTTTTATTATATCTCCGCTCTGATTTCATGTTGAAAATAAATCTGGATCAGTGGTATTAGAGCAGGCTGCTCTTGATCATTTTTTTTTTGAGTGCATGTCCCCGATGAGGTCTGAGTATAGAAATTTGGGTATTGATATTTCCTCTCTTGAACACAATCTCTCTCACATGCTCAAGAAAACCTCCATGGCGGAAGAAAATAAAAATGACGGAGCAAACGATCCTATAAATCTGTTGCTTGAGCAACCTCTCACGCGACATAGGGACGAAATGATGGAGAAATTTCCCCACATCCTTTAACACATTTTGATTGATCTAGGTGGATATCTATGGCCACCCACCTTTTCCAATTGGCTCAAAACATGTTTCTGGCAATTTTGGCAATTTACTTATATTTTTAGCAGTTTTAACTTCCGGGGCCATTTTGAGGGCCTAAATAAAGGTTTTTTGGGATCGAGCTTCTCAATAATACACAAATGAATTATTGATCCCCAAAAATTAATCTCCTTGAAAATACCTTTCCAACGGGCTATCATACGCCTAAAACTGAGACCGTATGCAAATGTTAAGACCCCAAGAAGTTGATGTACTGACCTACCCAAACGGGGCCCACATGACTTTTGGTGCTTCATCTCCTAGGGTTAGGTTTTTTTATGTCTAGGGTTTTTGGAAATCATGTTTAATGTAAAAAGGACTTCAGAGCCTCATTATAATCATCTTCTTGTGAATGTGAATAGCATTCACATCTCTTCTCAAAGATAAGCTGCAACCATTATAGTGAGTCTTTCACTCTGTATTTTTACAGATGATGTACATTTCTTTCATTAATAGAAATCATGTATTATTGTATCTTTGTGTTTATGGTTGCATATATGATACATTAATGTTATATTATTGGATATCCACGATATCTCTATGCATTTGTTTATTATATCTCCTCTCTCATTTCATGCAGAAAATAAATCCGGATCAGTGGTATCATAGTAGGCTACTCTTGATGTTTTTTTATTTATTTTTTTATTTATTTTTTTCAGTGCATGTCCCCGACGAGGTCTGAGTATAGAAATTTGGGTCTAGATCTTGTCTCTCTTGAAGACAATCTCTTTCGCACACCCAAGAAACCCTCCATGGCAGATGAAAAGAAAAACGACGGAGAAGATGATCCTATGAATCTATTGCTTGAGCAATCTCTCATGCGACAAAGGGATGAAATGATGGAGAAATTTTCCCACTTCCTTCAATGATTTCCAATTTATCAAAGTGGATATCAGTGGCCACCCACCTTTTCCAACTGGATCAAAACAATGTTCTGGCAATTTTGGCAATTTACTTATATTTTTAGCAGTTTTAACTTCCGGGGCCATTTTGAGGGCTTAAATGAAGGTTTTTTCGGGATTGATCTTCTCAATGATATCAAAAGGCATGATTGAGCCCCAAAAATTAATCTCCTCGATGATACCTTTCCAACGAGCTATCACATGCCTAAAACAAAGATTGTATGCAAAAGTTACGACCTTGGGAAGTTGATGTACTAACTTACCCAAACGAGGCCGACATGACTTTTGGCGCTTCATCTCCTAGGGTTAGGTTTTTGGATGTCTAGGGTTTTTGGCATTCTATTTTATTATAAAAAGGCCTTCAGAGCCTTATTGTAATCATATTCTTGTGAATGCGAGTAGCCGTCACATCTTTTCTCGGAGAGAAGCTGCCACCATTCTAGCGAGTCTTTCACTTTGTATTTTTACAGAGTCTCTACATTTCTTTAATTAATAGAAATTGTGTATTACTGTATCTCTGTGTTTATGGTTGCATCTCTGATACATTTATATTATATTATTGGATATCCATGATATATTTGTGCATTTCTTTATTATATCTTTCCTCTCACTTCGTGCCGAAAATAAATCCAGATCAGTGGTATTAGAGCAGGCTGCTCTTGATCGTTTTTTTTTTTCTAGTGCATGTCCCCGACAAGGTTCGAGTATAGAAAGTTGGGTCTCGAGCTTGTCTCTCTTGAAGACAATCTCTCTTGCACGCCCAAGAAACCCTCCATGGTGGAAGAAAAGAAAAACGATGGAGAAGAAGATCCTATGAATCTGTTGCTTGAGCAAGCTCTCACGCGACAGAGGGACGAAATGATGGAGAACTTTTCCCACATCCTTCAATGCCTGCTGATTGATCCAGGTGGATATCGATGGCCACCCACCTTTTCCAACTAGCTCAAAACAATTTTCTGGCAATTTTGGCAATTTACTTATATTTTTAGCAGTTTTAACTTTCGGGGACATTTTGAGGGCCTAAATGAAGTTTTTTCAGGATTAAGATTCTCAATGATATCCAAAGGCATGATTGATATCCCAAAATGAATCTCCTCGACGATACATTTCCCATGAGCTATCATACGCCTAAAACAGAGATCGTATGCAAACGTTACGGCCTCGAGAAGTTGAAGTACTAACTTACCCAAATGGGGCCCACATGACTTTTGGCGCTTCATCTCCTAGGGTTAGGTTTTTAGATGTCTAGGGTTTTTGGTATTCCTGTTTATTGTAAAAAGGCCTTCAAAGCCTCATTGTAATCATATTCTTGCGAATGTGAGTAGCCGTCACATCATTTCTCAGATAAAAGTTGCCACCATTCTAGTGAGTCTTTCACTCTGTATTTTTATAGACTCTATACATTTCTTTCATTAATAGAAATTGTGTACTATTGTATCTCTATGTTTATGGTTGCATCGATGATACATTTTTGTTATATTATTGGATATCCACGATATCTATGTGCATTTATTTATTATATCTCTCCTCTTATTCCGTGCTGAAAATAAATCTGGATCAATGGTATCAGAGCAGGTTGCTCTTGATCATTTTTTTTTCTCAGTGCATGTCCCCGATGAGGTTCGAGTATACAAAGTTGGGTCTCGAGCTTGTCTCTCTTGAATACAATCTCTTTTGTGTTGGATTACTGAGAGGGGGGGTGAATCAGTAATAGAGAAATTTAATCCCTTTTAACCATATAATCCAAGTGCTATATCAATGAAGCATTATTATCCAATAACTGCAGAGTAAATAAGCAATGAACAAATGAACAATCA
>ML784231.1:69102-92384 GCA_009831015.1 Picea engelmannii | reverse complement strand
ATAAATTTGGGTCTATATATTGTCTCTCTCGAATACAATCACTTTCGCACACACAAGAAACCCTTCATGGCGGATGAAAGGAAAAACGATGGAGAAGATGATCCTATGAATCTATTGCTTGAACAATCTCTCATGCGACAAAGGGACGAAATGATGGAGAATTTTTCCCACTTCCTTAAATGCTTTCCAATTGATCAAAGTGGATATCAGTGGCCACCCACCTTTTCCAACTGGCTCAAAACAGTTTTCTGGTAATTTTGTCAATTTACTTATATTTTTAGCAGTTTTAACTTCCGGGGCCATTTTGAGGGCTTAAATGAAGGTTTTTTCGGGATCGATATTCTCAATGATAGACAATAGCATGATTGAGCCCTAAAAATTAATCTCCTCAATGATACCTTTCCAACGGGCTATCACACGCCTAAAACAAAGATCGTATGCAAAAGTTACGACCTTGGGAAGTTGATGTACTAACTTACCCAAATGAGGCCGACATGACTTTTGGCACTTCATCTCCTAGGGTTAGGTTTTTGGATGTCTAGGGTTTTTGGCATTCCTGTTTATTATAAAAAGGCCTTCAGAGCCTCATTGTAATCATATTCTTGTGAATGCGAGTAGCTGTCACATCTTTTCTCGGAGAGAAGCTGCCACCATTCTAGCGAGTCTTTCACTTTGTATTTTTACAGACTCTGTACATTTCTTTAATTAATAGAAATTGTGTATTACTATATCTCTGTGTTTATGGTTTCATCTCTGATACATTTCTATTATATTATTGGATATCCACGATATCTCTGTGCATTTCTTTATTATATCTCTGCTCTCATTTCGTGCCAAAAATAAATCCAGATCAATGGTATCAGAGCAGGCTTCTCTTGATCGTGTTTTTTTTTTTCAGTGCATGTCCCTGATGAGGTCCAAGTATAGCAAGTTGGGTATCGAGCTTGTCTCTCTTGAAGACAATATCTCTCGCATGCCCAAGAAACCCTCCATGGTGGAAGAAAATAAAAATGGCGGAGAAGAAGATCCTATGAATCTGTTGCTTGAGCAAGCTCTCGTGCGACAGAGGGACAAAATGATGGAGAAATTTTCCCACAACCTTCAATGCCTACTAATTGATCCAGGTGGATATCGATGGCCACCCACCTTTTCCAACTAGCTCAAAACAATTTTCTGGCAATTTTGGCAATTTACTTATATTTTTAGCAGTTTTAACTTCCGGGGACATTTTGAGGGCCTAAATGAAGGTTTTTCGGGATCGAGATTCTCAATGATATCCAAAGGCATGATTTATATCCCAAAATGAATCTCCTCGATGATACATTTCCAATGGGCTATCATACGCCTAAAACAGAGATTGTATGCAAACGTTATGACCCTGAGAAGTTGAAGTACTAACTTACCCAAACGGGGCCCACATGACTTTTGGTGCTTCATCTCCTAGTGTTACACATAAAAAATACTCACTTTGATAGTGCCGCAAGTGTCGCATTTTGCTCACAAGTGTCGCAAGTGTCAGGCAAGCATACTGCCATGATGCCTATGTCATGCTTGTAAACGACATCAGGAGGACACTTGGCACATGTCAAACACTTGATTTGGAAGAGGAGGAAAGGTTAACTGGGCTCATGAATCTTTTGCCATCTGAAAACACTCAAAAAACTAAGTTTTTAGAGGGGAGCGCTTCTCTATAACTATCTTAGGAGTGTTGGCACCCCCCCATAAGCCATCAGGGAGTGTTATAGCGCTGCATCAGCCCTTTTGCAGGAGCGCTCCTACCTTCAGGACTGCTGGCACTCCCCTATACACTACTAGGGAGCGCTACAGTGCTCCGATAACCCTTTTGAGGGAGCGCTGCCTATTCTGGGTAGTAGTTAAGTTGTTGAGATGAATGGGGGAAGGATCCTTTCATTCTTGGAAGGCAGTTGGATTCGAATCCCTAGTCTAGCCATGATCTTAGGGCAGATCCTCAACTAAAGGAGGAAAATCCTCAACTTCCCCAAAGATATCTCAAGTGGTTAAAGCCTCTCCAAGGCTATATAAACAAGCTTTCTCATGGTGAAAGGACTAGAAAGGGAGAATCACACCAAACGTATGATCTTATGGGTGGTGCGGTCACAGAGGAACAAGCCATCGCTCGGGCTCAGTACTTAGATTTGGTTTATTCCCAATTTGGTACTTTGTATGATTTTCTTCTGAATTTTGCTCGAGCTAATACCGATCCTTCTAATCCATCATCCTCATCTCATGCGGATGGTGTTATTGGTTCCGTCAAAACTCAATTTTTTTCCAAATAAACTACACCCTCCTCTACCTCCCCCCAAAATTCAAGCTCGAAGGTGAATGCAGTTCAATATGCCCCTTCACAACAATCTGGAGGTAAGAAAAAGACAAAAAATAAATCAAAAAATAATAATGAACAATCCAAAAATCAAACACCTACTATCGAAAAGCAACCACAACGGAAACTGAAATTCCCGTGTATCATTTGTGGTGATGATCACAACACTCGAGATTGTCCACTTCGCAATGAAGTGGCCAAAATTTTCCAAGGGAAGTCACAACCCACTGGGCTTACTCAGCCTTTTCCACAGCAGCAATCCATGGTTGCTCAAAGCCCCTCTCCTGGGGGCAGTTCTAGCGATCCTAATGATGAGGCCTCGTCGAGTGCACATATTTATATGTTTAATGGGATCACTTTGACCACTCGCTCTAAGACCTATGACACACCAAGTAACCCTGACAAAGGAAAAGACACTAATGATGCTGGCACTTTACTAGATCCATCATCATCCTCCATTAGTCTTCCATCAGTTAATCCTCCGTCTGGACCACTTCAGATTGAGAAACCCACATTCGAATCTATCTTATGCCCTCCTAAGAGCACTATCTGCAAAGCGACCTTTAATCCTAGTTCACGTGTTGCCCAAAACTACAACATTGTTGAAGATTTGGCTCGAGCACCATGTGCTATGTCTGCGTTAGAATTTCTACAGCACTGCCCCAGTCAACGTCGAACGCTCTTGACCGCTCTTGGCGCTGTTGATCCTGAGTCATCCAATCAGATCATGTTTAACCTGGATAATTATGCGTCTCAACTCTCCCACCAACTTGCTTTCCAAGTTGATGTCATTGTTCACAATCAACAAATCCATCGAACTATTTTGGATGAGGGAGCCTCAACTTGTGTCATGTTTTTAGCATGTTGGAAAGGTTTAAAATCACTAGCACTCAACAAATCCCCAACAATGTTACGCGCCTTCGATGGGTGAGGTTTTCATCCCCATGGGATTTTACAGTCCCTGCCCATCCAATTGGGTGGAAAAACTGTTACTGTTGATGTCAAGGTGGAGGATGATCCCCTCGATTACAACTTGTTACTTGGAAGAAGTTGGTTTTATGCTATGACTGTCGTTGCCTCGTCGGTCTTTCGATGTGTACAATTTCCTCACCAGGGAAAAATTGTCATTGTTGATCAGTTGGATTTCTGCATGACCAATGCTAGCGCTCCCACTACCAACAATATTCCTTTCTTGGGAGACCAAAAGATCACGTACGAAAGCATTGGTGTTGGCTTGCTGAAAGATTCTAGCCTCATGGGTACCTTTCCTACACCACTTCCACCGACTACACATCATATTGCCACCATCGATATGATTTCGACCGCGGCTTATCAATCTTTGGAATCGTCTAACCCTCAAATTGTACCTTGTCCTTTGGAATTCGATGCACTCAGTGACACCGTGCCACTTATTCTAGCCGAACCATCATACGTTTCTACCCAATCCGCTTCTCCCTCGTCAGATGACCAACATCTATTGGTGCCTGACGTTTCCTTGATGCAATCACGGTTGAGTTCCTTATCGTCTGCGATTGACTACATTTCCCCAACTTTTCCTTCGGATGAATCTATTCTGAAAATGTTTCACATTGGCAAGTTACCTCGGGATAATAATTGTCACCGATCCTCTTTTCTTCCCCCTCGTGAAGAAATTTGGGTAGATATACCATCTATCTCCCCTCTTGGTGTTGATTTTTCATCATGTCCCCTGCTTTCAACTTCCAACGATTTGGATCTGGTAGTGGACATGGTGATTTCTTCGGTCAGATTATTGGAGTCTGATCTCCTTACTCCTATCGCGGCCCTCGACATGTGTTCCTTCTCGAGTGATTATCTTCCATCCAGTGAAGATCTCCTGTAATCCATGACCACGTTTTATCCATTGACATGGTACCCTTCCAGAGCATTATCCTCTTGGAAGCCATGATCTAGACGAAACCATGAGCATAGTTTCTCTTCTCTGTGGCAAGCTCATTAAAAAATGAAATAGAGGCCCTGAGCATAGTTATTTTCTTGTGTCAAGCTCATTAAAAAATGAAACAGTCACCTCTCTTGAACCTTCTTTTCATCCACCCTTCTCCTTTTTCTCATCTACTAGAGAAATTGGTGACAACCTTAGAGCCGGTGAATGAATTGAAGCTTGGAGGGCCTGTCTCCAACCTTTGCTGATCATTCTGGAGTTAAGCCACTAACTTTTATGTTGGGGGCATACTGAGCTTAGTCTTTGTTCTTTCTCATGCTCGTAAATACATGAGAATGCATCTGGGTAGACTTTTATCTCTTTTTCGGACCTGTATGGATACACAAAAAAGGAACCCCCTGGAGTCTCCTTTAAGCTCTTTTTAGACTCTCTAAACATGAAAAGATCACCGAGTGATCTTGCTTCCTTTTCCACTCGTTAAATGGTTTGAAAGGGCATCTTCTGAGTGATAATTTATCTCTTTTTTGGCCTCGCGAGACTAACATTATGAAAAAGGACAACATTGGAGTCACCTTTAAGTTCTTTTCAGACTCTCTAAACATGAAAAGATTACTGAGTGACCTTGTTCTCTTCATGCTCATTAAAGTATTTGAAGAAAACATCTGTTGAGCAATAGTTTATCTCTTTTTCAGTCTCATTAGACTAATTTACGAAAAAGGAACTGAGAGAGTTCTCTTTTAAGTATTTTTCCAGACTCTACAATCATGAAAAACCTTCGAGTTTTCTATCTTTGGACTCGCGAAACAAAACATCGACAGGCCCATATGGGATCGAACCCTTACTTCTTCTAGTTCATTAAACAAAGGAAGAGGAACTTACCGAAGGTGATTTTTATCAAGCATGTGTTACCCTCCTTGAGCTCATTAAATTAAAAAGAGATACTCGTCTATCTGGATGGGGGGGAAAATTGAAAGAAGCAAGCCAAGAAGTTTTTTGAGAACATTACCAAGTAACTCTTAGAGTCGCCCTTGAACACGACACTTTGTCTTTGTGTACATCTTAATCTACTAAACCTCTACACTAAGCCAATCCTTTGAGTTTCTTTCACTCCTTTGGGCCACCTGACATAAGTCACAGCATCCACTGCATCGTCAAGTTTTGGTCCATGTCATGTTTCTGTTGTTGTGCCTCAGTGTTCAAGGGAAGTATTCGCCTCGAGAGTCATCCATCACAAATATCTTGTCTCAATACCCATGTCATTCCATGTTCATTTGATTTACCAATTACATCTCTATGCCTGTTTCGTGTCGTTGATGGGGGATACATCAAGGCCCTCCTTCGACGAGTCTATTCTTGTCAACTTCAACACATTATCCGGGAATCAGACTTAGAAACCAAGTAGTACTTTGGGACCTGTATGCCTCAATGGAAGGCCTCCTCATGTCTGACAATGGGTTTACATCATTGACCTCTGATCAGATGATTCCACAGATGTTCGAATTCAGCTCATCCATTCACATTCGTTGGAATGTACTAGAGTACCTTGGGAATCATTGACATTAATGGTGATCTCCCTCGCGCTTGTTAACGATTTATACCATTGACCAGTAATCAAGTGGTTTCTGCCATGTTCGACATCAGGACATCTATTCACATGGTTAGATTTGTACTACATCGAGATCGGTAAGAAGGCCCTAGGTTGAGTGATCACTTTGATATGTACTTTTCCCAGGTTGCGATGTAGTTTCTTTTGAACAATGACACATATACAGTGACATAGATCCACTTTGTATTGGTCGTGGTTATGTCTTGTCATCTCGTATATCCATTGTGTATTCTTCATGGCTATGATCATTTCAGGTCATGGGAGTATAGATCCACAGTGTAGTTTCAGTGGCTATACCTTTTTATCAATACAATTATGGATCCACAATGTATTTTATAGCGGCCATATCTTGCAAGTCTTGATCACCCAAGCATAGGTATGCCTGCCTTGGGTTTGAAACATGTCATAATATTTGTTGGATGTTTGTGTGCAGCTTTTGTCAGGTTCTCTATGTCTATACCCTTGCTTGAAAGTCTACAAAGCATTTCAGTTATCAATTCCTGTCTTCTAACTTCATACTTTGGGGGGCAATCTGTTACACATAAAAAATACTCACTTTGATAGTGTCGCAAGTGTCGTCATTACAAAGGTCGCAAGTGTCGCATTTTTCTCACAAGTGTCGCAAGTGTCAGGGAATCATACTGCCATGATGCCTATGTCATGCATGTAAACGACATCAGGAGGACACTTGGCACATGTCAAACACTTGATTTGGAAGAGGAGGAAAGGTTAACTGGGCTCATGAACCTTTTGCCATCTGAAAACACTCAAAAAACTAAGTTTTTGGAGGGGAGCGCTCCCCTATAACTATCTCAGGTGTGCTGTCGGCCCCCCATAAGCCATCAGGGAGCATTATAGCACTACATCAGCCCTTTTGAAGGAGCATTCCTACCTTCAGGAGTGTTGGCGCTCCCCTATACACTACTAGGGAGCGCTACAGTGCTCTGATGACCCTTTTGAGGGAGCGTTGCCTATTCCGGGCAGTAGTTAAGTTGTTGAGATGAATGGGGGAAGGATCCTTTCATTATTGGAAGGTAGTTGGATTCAAATCCCTAGTCTAGCTATGATCTTAGGGCAGATCCTCAACTGAAGGAGGAAAATCCTTAACTTCCCCAAAGATATCTCAAGTGGTTAAAGCCTCTCCAAGGCTATATAAGCAATATTTCTCATGGTGAAAGGAGGACTGGAAAGGGAGAATCACACCAAACTTATGATCTTATAAGTGGTGCTGGAACATAGATGTTTTGGAAGCAATAGACCTATTATCTCATAGGGATCAATCGATGAAGCTATCATCATTTGGATCGTGGATCTTTTGAGCAAGGGTTAGACAAGGAGGACTTGGCAAAACTGTTGCATTCCATCTATAGCTGTAAGCAATGTTTTGTCCTCATTAATATAGTTTGCTTGGCCTGTTTCTTTCTAATTCATGTTCAATCTCACATGAATTTGTCTCTTTAGTAGATAGACCTATTTCAGACTAATCTTGATAGAGTAGGAAGTAGTCGTACTTTGTTTGTCTACAGGGCTTATTGAGGAGTGAAAGATTGGAGCTCAACTTGGAGCGTGCAGGGACAAACACCAGTAAAAGGTACTTCTTTTCTCCTTCCTCCTCATGCACTAGTCCACCTAGATCTAAAAGGAAGTCAGTGACCATGATAAGCACTTTCTGTCTTAGAGTTAAGAGTCTAGCTCTTTGAGGAGATCTACCTGTCCGTAGGGAGATTTTCCTTCAACACCTAGGGTTAGGTTTTTAGATGTCTAGGGTTTTTGGTATTCTTGTTTATTGTAAAAAGGCCTTTAGAGCCTCATTGTAATCATATTCTTGCGAATGTGAGTAGCCGTCACATCTTTTCTCAGATAGAAGTTGCCACCATTCTAGCGAGTCTTTCACTCTGTATTTTTATAGACTCTGTACATTTCTTTCATTAATAGAAATCATGTACTACTATATCTCTGTGTTTATGGTTGCATCGATGATACATTTTTGTTATATTATTGGATATCCGCGATATCTATGCCCATTTATTTATTATATCTCTGCTCTCATTTCGTGCTGAAAATAAATCTGGATCAGTGGTATTAGAATAGGTTGCTCTTGATCGTTTTTTTTTTTAGTGCATGTCCCCGATGAGGTTCGAGTATACAAAGTTGGGTCTTGAGATTGTCTCTCTTGAATACAATCTCTCTCGCACGCCCAAGAAACCCTCCATGGTGGAAGAAAATAAAAATGATGGAGAAGACGATCCTATGGATCTGTTGCTTGAGGAAGCTCTCACGCGACAGAGGGATGAAATGATGGAGAAATTTTCCCACATCCTTCAATTCCTTCTAATTGATCCTGGTGGATATCGATGGCCACCCACCTTTTCCAATTGGCTCAAAATAGTTTTCTAGCAATTTTGGCAATTTACTTATATTTTTAGTAGTTTTAACCTTCGGGGCCATTTTGAGGGCCTAAATGAATGTTTTTCAAGACCAAGATTCTCAATGATATCCAAAGGCATGATTGAGCCTAAAAAATTAATCTCCTCGATGATACCTTTCCAACGAGATATCATACACCTAAAACGAAGATCATATGCAAAAGTTACGACCCCGGGAAGTTGATGTACTAACTTACCCAAACGGAGCCCACATGGCTTTTGGTGCTTCATCTCCTAGGGTTTTGGATGTCTAGGGTTTTTTGCATTCCTGTTTATTGTAAAAATGCCTTCAAATCCTCATTGTAATCATCTTCTTGCAAATGCGAGTAGCCATCACATCTCTTCTCGGAGATATGTTGCCACCATTCTAGCGAGTCTTTCACTCTGTATTTTTACAGACTCTGTACATTTCTTTCATTAATAGAAATTGTGTATTACTGTATGTCTGTGTTTATGGTTGCATCTCTTATACATTTATGTTATATTATTGGACATATGTGATATCTCTGTGCATTTATTTATTATATCTTCGCTCTCATTTTGTGTCAAAAATAAATCTGGATCAGTGGTATTAGAGCAGGTTGCTCTTGATCGCTTTTGTTTTTCCAGTGCCTGTCCCGGATGAGATATGAGTATAGGAAGTTGGGTCTTGATATTGTCTCTTTTGAAGACAATCGCTCTTGCACCTAAGAAACCCTCCATGGCAGATGAAAAGAAAAATGCCAAAGAAGATGATCCTATAAATCTATTGCTTGAGGAAGCTCTCACACGATAGAGGGATGAAATGATGGAGAACTTTTCCAACATCCTTCAATGCATTCTGATTGATCCAGGTGGATATCAGTGGCCACCCACCTTTTCCAACTGGATCAAAATAGTTTTCTAGCAATTTTGGCAATTTACTTATATTTTTAGCAGTTTTAACTTCCGAGGTCATTTTGAGGGACCAAATGAAGCTTTTCTGGATCGATATTCTCATCAATAGCCAAAGGTATGATTGAGCCCCCAAAATTAATCTCCTCGACAATGTCTTTCCAACAGGCTATCATACGCCTACAACGGAGATCGTTACGAGCCCGGGAATTTGATGTACTAACATACCCAAACGAGGCCCACATGACTTTTGGCACTTCATCTCCTAGGGTTAGGTTTTTCGATGCCTACGGTTTTTTGCATTCTTGTTTATTGTAAAAATTCCTTCAAATCCTCATTGTAATCATCTTCTTGCAAATGTGAGTAGTCGTCACATCTCTTCTCTTCTCGGAGAGAAGCTTCCACCATTCTAGCGAGTCTTTCACTCTGTATTTTTACAGACTCTATACATTTATTTCATTAATAGAAATCATGTATTAATGTATCTCTGTGTTTATGGTTGCATCTCTGATACATTTCTATTATATTATTGGATATCTGTGATATCTCTGTGCATTTATTTATTATATCTCCACTCTGATTTTGTGCCAAAAATAAATGCGGATCAGTGGTATCATAGTAGGCTACTCTTGATCATTTTTTTTCCGGTGCATATCCCCGATGAGGTCCGAGTATATAAATTTGGGTCTCCATCTTGTCTCTCTTGAAGACAATCGCTCTCGCATGCCCAAGAAACCCTCCATTGCAGAAGAAAAAAAAAATGATGTAGCAGACGATCCTATAAATATGTTGCTTGAGCAAGCTCTCACGCGATAGAGGGATGAAATGATGGAGAAATTTTACCACATCCTTCAATTCCTGTTGATTGATACAGGTCGATATCGGTGGCCACCCACCTTTTCCAACTAGCTCAAAACAATTTTCTGGCAATTTTGACAATTTACTTATATTTTTAGCAGTTTTAACTTTCGGGGCCATTTTGAGGGCCCAAATGAAGGTTTTTCGAGATCGAGCTTCTCAAATATAGCCTAAGGCATGATTGATCCCCCAAAATGAATCTCGTCGACGATACCTTTCCAATGGGCTATCATACGCCTACAACGAAGATTGTATGCAAAAGTTACGACCCAGGGAAGTTGATGTACTAAGTTACCCAAACGGGGCCCACATGACTTTTGGCACTTCCTCTCCTAGGGTTAGGTTTTTGGATGTCTAGGATTTTTGGTATTCCTATTTATTGTAAAAAAGCCTTAAGAGCCTCATTGTAATCATCTTCTTGCGAATGCGAGTAGCTGTCACATCTCTTCTCAGAGATAAGCTACCACCATTCTAGCGAGTCTTTCACTCTGTATTTTTATAGACTCTATACATTTTTTTCATTAATATAAATCATGTATTATTGTATCTTTATGTTTATGGTTTCATCTCTGATACATCTCTTTTATATTATTGGATATCTGTGATATCTCTATGCATTTCTTTATTATATCTCCACTCTCATTTTGTGCCGAAAATAAATCTGGATCAGTGGTATCAGAGTAGGCTGCTCTTGATCATTTTTTTTTTCAGTGCATGTCCCCGACGAGGTACGAGTATAGGAAGTTGGGACTCGAGCTTGTCTCTCTTGAATACAATCACTCTTACACGCCCAAGAAACCCTCCATGGCGGAAGAAAAGAAAAACGACGGAGAAGACGATCCTATGAATCTGTTGCTTGAGCAAGCTCTCACGCGATAGAGGGAAGAAATGATGGAGAAATTTTCTCACATCCTTCAATGCCTTCCGATTGATCCAGGTGGATATCGGTGGCCACCCACCTTTTTCAACTGTCTCAAAATAGTTTTCTGGCAAGTTTGGAAATTTACTTATATTTTTAGCAGTTTTAACTCCCGGGGCCATTTTGAGGGCCTAAATGAAGCTTTTTTGAGATCGAACTTCTCAATAATAGTTGATGATGTGTTTGAGCCCCCAAAATGAACCTCCTCAATGATACCTTTCCAAGGGGTATCATACGTCTAAAACGGAGATCGTATGATAGCCCAGGAAGTTGATGTACTAACTTACCCAAACGTGGCCCACATGACTTTTGGCGCTTCATCTCCTAGGGTTAGGTTTTTGGAATTCCTGTTCATTGTAAAAAGGCCTTCATAGCCTCATTGTAATCATATTCTTCCGAATGTGAGTAGCCGTCACATCTCTTCTCGAAGAGAAGATGCCACCATTCTAGTGAGTCTTTCACTCTGTATTTTTATAGATCTTATACATTTATTTCATTAATAGAAATCGTGTATTACTGTATCTCTGTGTTTATGGTTGCATCTCTAATACATTTCTGTTATATTATTGGATATCTGTGATATCTCTGTGGATTTCTTTATTATATCTCCACTCTCATTTCGTGCCAAAAATAAATCTGGATCAGTGGTATCAGAGCAGGTTGCTCTTGATCGGTTTTTTTTTTTTTTTTTAGTGCCTATCTCAAACGATGTATGAGTATAGAAATTTGGGTCTCAAGCTTTTCTCTCTTGAAGACAATCATTCTTGCATGCCCAAGAAACCCTCCATAGTGGACGAAAAGAAAAACGATGAAGCAGACGATCCTATAAATCTGTTGCTTGAGCAAGCTCTCATGCGACAGAGGGACAAAATGATAGAGAACTTTTCCCACATCCTTACACACTTGTCGATTGATCCAGGTGGATATCGGTGGCCACCCACCTTTTCCAACTGGCTCAAAACAGTTTTCTGGCAATTTTGACAATTTACTTATATTTTTAGCAGTTTTAACTTCCAGGGCCATTTTGAGAGCCTAAATGAAGGTTTTTCAGGATCACTCTTCTCAATGATAATTGAAGGCATGATTGATCCCCCAAAATGAATATCATCGATGATTCCTTTCCAATGGGCTATCATAAACCTAAAATAGAGATCGTATGCAAACGTTATGACCCCGGGAAGTTGATGTACTAACTTACCCAAACGGGGCCCACATGACTTTTGGTGTTTCATCTCCTAGGGTTAGGTTTTTGGATGTCTAAGGTTTTGGGCATTCCTGTTTATTGTAAAAATGCCTTCAGAGCCTCATTTTAATCATCTTCTTGTGAATGTGAGTAGCCCTCACATCTCTTCTCAGAGAGAAGCTGCCACCATTCTTGTGAATCTTTCACTCTGTATTTTTACAAACTCTGTACATTTCTTTCATTAATAGAAATTGTGTATTACTGTATCTCTGTCTTTATGGTTGCATCTATGATACATTTCTATTATATTATTGGATATCCGTGATATCTATGTGCATTTATTTATTATATCTCCGCTCTCATTTTGTGCCAAAAATAAATATGGATCAGTGGTATTAGAGCAGGCTGCTCTTGATCGGGTTTTTTTTTCCAGTGCATGTCCCTGATGAGGTCCAAGTACAGCAAGTTGGGTCTCAATCTTGTCTCTCTTGAATACAATTCCTCTCATAGGCCCAAGAAACCCTCCATTGCAGAAGAAAAGAAAAATGACGTAGTAGACGATCTTATAAATATGTTGCTTAAGAAAGCTCTCATGCGACAGAGGTAAAAATGATGGAGAAATTTTCTCACATCCTTCAATGCCTGCCGATAGAAATAGGCACATCTTCATAAAACATCCACTTTGGAGGAACCTCTCCTTTCAAGGTACAGGTTAATTTTGATATTCCCATATTTGAAGGTCAGATAGATGCAGATGCCCTAGACAAATGGTTAAATCTGCTAGACGGTTATTTCTCTATTGAACATTGTTTCGATAGGGAAAATATCACCTTTGCACTCCTTAAAGCTCTCCCCCATGTCAAACATTGGTGGAAAACCTACTGGGAGCAAAGTTCCACAGAGGAGTTTGGAATATATGGGGTTGAGCCCACTTGGGATTTTTTTGTGGACACGGTAAAGGAACAGTATTACCATGTTGGCAGCTATGAGGACCAGTACATGAGATGCACCAAACTGCAGCAAGAGAGGGGCCAAGAAGTTTCATAGTTCACCAATACCTTCCATAACTTTCACACCAAGCTGGGTATCAAAGACTCTGAATGACATTTGGTTCTGAAATACTGTGGGGCTCTACATAGATACATTCAAACTAAAATGTATTTTCTGGACATCTCATCACTCTGTGTTTCTTATCGATATTCTATTAAAATTGAGAGGAAATTTAAGAACCAAAACAAACGGGAGTTCGGGTCTACAAATCCGCAACAACCAAAGTATGACAAAGACGGCCCTAACAAACAGTCTCCCGAAAACTAGTCCAAGCCACAAGAAAAGAAGGGTCACGGGAAGGCAAAGAAGGACACTGGAAAATGGTGTTATTTCCACATAAGCCCCTTGCACAACACCGATGAATGTCGCT
Source organism: Picea engelmannii (assembly GCA_009831015.1). NCBI lineage: Eukaryota > Viridiplantae > Streptophyta > Pinopsida > Pinales > Pinaceae > Picea > Picea engelmannii. The sequence continues at coordinate 78,837 of ML784231.1, read as the reverse complement.
CAAAACAATCATTGGTGGTTGAGATCAAAGACAAGGAGTCGAACCCTAATTCAGAATCTGATTATGAAAATACTGGTAAAAGACACATCATCGACATAGACCCCACTGTTATTTTTGTAACCACATAAATTCAACTAGAAGAACCAATAGATCCTAAAGAGGGGGAGCACCTTTTTCATTCACAGATGTGGGTGAAGGGGACCCCGCTGCATTTTATTGTTGATAGTGAAAGCCAGAAGAACCTCATCTCAGCAGAGGTCATCAAACAGTTGAGATTGTCGACAACACCACACCCGTAGCCATACAACATCGGGTGGCTTCACCAAGGACGATATCTTCATGTCAGGCAATAGTTTTGATTGTCATACGACATCCAGCCCCTCAAGGATGAGGTATTATGTGATGTTGCCCCATTGGATGTCTATGATTTTCTCTTGGGCCAACCATATATGTGGAAGCACCATGTTGTTTATGAGTCTCGACCTCGCAGTGTCATTGTTTCTCTGGGGGGTCATCTCTACAGAATAACAGAGGTAGCTCCGACTATTGTTCCACCTTAAAAGTGCCGCAAGGTTGTATCTCATACTACAAAATTTAGCTTCTTCACAATCTGTTCAAAAGGTGAACAAAATGATACTACAACCACTACATCCTCGGCCCAAACACCTTCTATCCAACAGAAGCAGGTCAACAATATTGTAGAAAAGTGTAAATATTCCTTCTGCACAAAAGAATCTCATATATCCACACTAGTTAAAAAGGTCCAACCCTTCCAGCCACATGCTCATGATAGCCTTTCACAAACTGAGCAGTGCAACGTCTCCAGCAAGGAAAGCAGCTCACCAAGATTCAGATTCAGCAAACGCTTTTTCCTCTCCCTCGACAACTCAAAGCAATGGAGACCATTGCTTGTGAGTCGTCGTCACATCTCGTCTCAGAGATAAGCTGCCACCATTCCAGCGAGTCTTTCACTCTGTATTTTTACAGACTCTGTACATTTCTTTCATTAATAGAAATTGTGTATTACTATATCTCTGTGTTTATGGTTGCATCTCTGATACATTTCTATTATATTATTGGATATCTGCAATATCTCTGTGCATTTCTTTATTATATATTTTCTCTCATTTCGTGACGAAAATAAATCCGGATCACACTTCTAAATAAGCTTAAATGAAAATCAACTTAATCATTAGAATGGAAATATTGGTATATATATGATATTATTATTAAAGTGTTATTACAACAAGTGGAAGAGATGTTTAAATTGTTTTTAGTTGTTAGAATATTAATTTAAAAAATGAAAAAAAAATAACCACTTAAATAAGACAATGCTCTCAAATCTAGGATAGAAGAGATGCTCAACTCTTCTTTGATTGGTGCAATAGTAATAAAAATAAAATTCTCAAGATAGAAGATATATCCAACTTAATTATAGGTAATGTTTATACAATAAAATCTTGAGATAGAAGAGATGTTCAACTCTTTTTTGGTTTGTGTGATAATGATAAAATAAAATGCTCAAATTGATGTGAAAATAAAATAAAACCTTAAAATGGAAGATATTATCAACTCTTCTTTAATTTTATCATATTCATTAAAAAAATTCTCAAAGCTAGAAGAGATATTCACCTAAAATTTCATATACCCTTAATAAAATAAACTGGAAATGATTCTAGAATCCTAGATATTCATAAATACATGTACTTTCAATGCAAAATAAAAAATTATGGAATGTACATATGTGTCACTTGTTTAAAAACATCGTAATGGCATTCCATATTCAATTATTCGTTCATGATTGGCTTTGGACATTTTCCATTTTCCAACTTCTTCTTTTTTTTAATTGAACTTCTATTAACTTTATGCGCATTGCACATACCAAATGACTATATTAACAACTTGTGACATCTGACTGGTAGTCTTGAAAGTGAACATGAGTATTGGTTTGATGGGTTTCTTGAAAAAAATATCATTTCAATACAATGGATCCTCTTTCATATATAAAACCATTATCATCAAAATCTTCTAATAGCCTCATCTTTTGTTCTGTGCATCGCATCAAATAATATTTCATGTTTTCAGTGTTGTCTACAGGTGCAACCATGGAAAATACATCTCCTGCAAATAATTGGATATATTGGACAACAAATAGTTCGTGTTATATTATCACACAAGTACATCTACAAGTTATTTGAAAAAAATTAAACATAAAAATTACCTTCTCTAACAAGATTAGAAACTCTATCGCCATCAACTGACACTATAGTTTCATTTGATTCCATCTCCTCTGATCTTTCAAGTGGCATTTTTCCTTTTACATTAATTCCAGTATGTCTCCAAGCTTTAACATATTCTGCATTTTTGTTTTTGCAAATATCTATGGATTTTGTGTCCTCTATGCAAACTGAACAAAAGAAAAACTCATTTCTTCTATCAAATGCAAACACATTTTGATAACATTTTGTTTTAACTGAATGTATTTTTCATGTCCCAGGTATTGTATTGGCGTCATATGAGATTGATCTATTTACATCTTGGATTCTAACATACCAAAAAACCTGCACAAGACAAGAACTTGTTAACTTGAAATCTCTCAAGAAAATGATTGAATATTGAATATAAATTTGAGCACGTTCAAATAAAAAGATCTTGTGTACATCTGTAAAATTTATATATAGACACACCTGCGCACATCCCTTAATGGATTATATTCATGTCTTAGTGCCATTTTGCACCATTCAACAACTTTTTCAATGGATTCAAATCGATCGACATGAGGGTTCATCTGATACCTTCGAAGTGTTCATTTTACACATGCCCCTCCACCATCGTGCTCTCCTTTTCCATGACCAGTCTCAAAAAAATTCCAAGAATGTGAAATGTTTAATTTTTTATGAAGATGACATAACCAATAGAATGATCATGAAGATTTGAATTGACTCGCATACCCATCTGACCATATCCAATGTCGATCGAATCTGATTTTGTGTTCTTTCAATGAATCATAAAATTTATCAAAACAATGTTGTACATAATGTGTGTCGTGTCCTCGATAATCACTTATATAAAAGTGATATTATTTAATAACATGTTGATTGTCGTTGGTTCTTTCTATGTTATCAAGACTCTGTTGAGCATGTCTATATAGAACGTGGACAAATATCATGACTTGATCAGAATGATAATATTCACTCTATATTTATTTTTGTGCAGTGAATGTGTAATTCTCTGCAAAATCAACTACAGACAAAATTGTCCCTGGTGGAAACACTTCACGAGATTGTTTGGATTGTAGGTCTTTCCATTGATCTCTATGTGAATGCTTGGTGTATTTATAAATTTCTTCCTCAAACTTCTTCAAAAAATCTATCACATTGATTTTATCTACCTTCAAATCAATCCTTTTGGAAATAACATTTGAAGAATGTGGAGTCGTGCTCTTGATATATTCATATCTCTTCCAATTGATTGTTATATTAGAAAATGATTGATCATTCATATCAATATGATACTTTGAATGAAACAAACTTAGATTTCCACAACAATCACATTTCTTTCCACCAACACATTTTTTTTCATAAAATAAATCATCATCTTCTCTTTCACATAGAATTTCAAATATAAAAGCACGGAATGTGGAAGGAGGAGGTGAACTTGGCCATAAAGTTTTACCAAAATCCAAAAAAGCATTGTAATACAACTCAAGCTCCACATGATAATGACAACAAGTGTCACAAATAGTGATGGGTCTAACAAACCATGGTTTTTGTTGCACAAATGTATTGATGGAAATTTTAACTTCTTTGTGCTCTTCTTTGAACTTATTGAACAATTCTATTTGTGTCATTGGAAATATATGTTTTGGATGTTCTTAAAATTGTTTTCATGCTATTCTTCATCGCAACACATCCCTTGTATGTGGTGAAACACAAGATCCTTCCAACCAACAATTACGGGTCAATTCTTTAACATTTTCTGCAAGTCTATCTTTGTAGGGTTGTCTAGAAATCACTATCCAACAAGCTAGTTCATCATTTGCATCTATTTGCAATCGAAATTTTCTATGTTTGTGCAATGCTTTTCTTGACGTTTCCATTGTTTTTTCCATGTGCCATGTCAAACGATCTTTTATATTTCTAGATGAAACAACTATTGTTTGTATCACTCTATGTGCAACACTGACATATTTTTTTCGATATTTTCCTAAAGCTTTTAATACACTAGTTATATTGTCAAAGACATTTTGTTTCACCTTTGTATCCTTTGTCGACTTTTGAATACCCAATAATGATGTAGCTTCTTTTAACTTTCTTGATTTCATTAGACAGAGTAAAATTTGAGCTTGCACTGTTATTGATTCATCTTTAAAAAAAGTATTATACATATTCTTAATTAGATATCTTATATAATGCTTAGCTTTTTTCTTCCCAAATTTGTCAGTATCAACATTTTCTAATATTTTATCATCAATGTTGATAGATTCTCCTACATATTTCAAATTAAAGTTTATAATAAAAAACAAAACCTGAACATAAATTCTCTAAACTATATATACAAGTGTTCATCTTGTATTATCTAAATTTATGTACATACCTATAGGTGATTATTCTTTTGCTTCAATTTCGGTTTCAACGTCTCCTGCTTCAATTTCAGTTTCAATGTCTTCTTCGACATTATGAGACAAATCTATTTATGTTTTTTTTTAAACATCAAATTGTAATTACAATCAATTATATTAAATAATATTTTAAATTTGAATTCTATACTTTCAATATAGACAATATGTGCATGCATACCTGGTTGGACTTCTTCTTGTTGAAAATATCTATTTACATTATCATCGTTTCTTTCTTCAATATTTTCACATTCTCGTTTCTTTCTCCAATAATGCTCTTTCCTTTGTTCGTTTTGGTGAGTATCATCTCAAGTGCGATCAAATTTTCTCTTGCGTAAACTTTTGTTTCCCATTACTTTTATAGTTATTTGTAAAAGATATGTTCAACAAAGACTTCACCTTGAAAAAATGCTCAACATCTATCTTTCAACATATAAATTGTTATTCCAATAAAAACTTGAACAAATGTCAATTACCTTATTCAACAAAAACCAAAAAGATGATTCGAAACTTTGTTTAGGTGCTCTAGAAAACCATCATGTATCGATATCGATCCTCTGATTAAGCCTATGGAACAGAGGGAAGAAATAAAGAAAGAAAAGAATACAACTGCAATCAGTAATAGAAATGCTTTGAAATCCCTATCCCTGAATTCATATATGTCCGTCCATCCGATGAATTGTGTTAAATGTGTTCAACCGAAAGCATATTTATACGATTTGGCGCGAAATGAAACGATACGACGTATCTTTTCATTTTTTCCAACCGACGTAATTCGCTCAACAATATTTCGGCCGAAACAAGGTTTTTTTGGCTGAAAACCTTGGAAACCGTTTAGTTTTTACGGTTTCCAGTAGAATTTTGGTTTTCAGCCGAAAACTAAAAATTGGGACTGTATTCAGAAACCAGAGAATTCCCCCAAGCTTACATGAACTTTGGAGGTTTTGGACTCCTGCAAATAATCATAATTTGGTTTCGAAAATGACACCAACATTTGCAAAATTGAATCTACTTTCAATTCCTATAATTTGTTTTCATTTTCATTATTTTTATCTAATTTTATTTATTTATTTTTTAAAATCACTGCATAATATTTTCAGTAGACATTATGATTCGGTGAGATGAAATAGTTGTATCTCTAAAAATATACGGTGAAAAATTTAGAAAAACATATATTCATAATCCTTAAACTGTTCTTTTCAAAAGGGTATATTTAGATTTTACTTTTAAATAAAAATTTAGATAGAAGGTGTGGGAAAACATGTGTTTAAAACCTGCAATGTTTTCAGCTTGGTCAACTTCAAAAACTTCTAGAAATTATAATATTCATTTGTTAGATTCAAAATTATAGTCATAATAAAATAGAGTCTCTGTAGATTGTTGCAGTATATTTCGTTTCTTAAAAACATAAGTTTAATAATAGATACATTGTTGTGGGAAAAAATAACTCATTATCATTCCTTTCATGTTTAAGGAACATACTGTTAAAGAATTGTCAAATTGACATATCAAATCTTAATAAAAAAAATTGAAAAATAGTCATTGGAAAGCTAACAAAATTCTTCACAAGGTTTGTTTTTACTGTAAAGTGAAATTCCAAATAAAAAAAATACTTTTGTATGCCGGAAGTTGAAGAACTTGTGAAAATACAGTTTTTTTCTCATAAAACAAGCAAAAGTGTTACCCATCTTTATGATTTTACCCTTTAAACCAAGTCTATCCAATATAGTGATATTAAATTCTTGTAGTAAAAAAATCCACTTGATAACCCTGCCATTAGTAATTGGTTTATTCATTAAGTACCTAATGGTTGAATAATCAGTGTGGATGAAGACTTCACACTACGTGATATTCACCCAGAACCGAGAATTCATGGTTTTTCCATGATTTTTTCCATGGAGGAGGTCGAATCCCATCTAGAAGGATGCTTAGAATAGAATTTGGTTAGCCAATAAGAGATTTATCAACAAATTAGTTCCTTTTTGTGATGTATAAATATGCAAGCAAGTGAAGCTTAAAGGGGATTCATATTTTTGAATAAAAAATGTGAAATTGGGATTGTAAGCAAGCTTTTGAGCAATTTAAATATCTAATTTTATCCTTTGTTTAGTCTCTCTGTGCATGTTCCATATTTGAGGGCCTCCATGTTTGATTCATGTGGCGACAGTGTAAATTAGTGTGCAATTTTTCATTTCTTTGCAATTTCTTTGTTTTGTAGAATTTATTTTCTTTCTAATGTTATTTTATTCAAATGTTTAGATCAGATTTATATTTGTGCTACATTGGTTGGATTTCATTAAAGAATTTTTATCTTGTTTTTATAGAGTCAACAATTAATCCTATATTCACGTGATATTCACCCAGAATTGAGCATTCATGTTTTTTCCATGGTTTGGTCTATGGAGGAGATCGAATCCCATCTAGAAGGATGCTTAGAATAGCATTTGGTTAGCCAATAAGAGATTTATCAATAGATTAGTTCCTTTTTGTGATGTATAAATATGAAAGCAAGTGAAGCTTAAAGGTGATTCATATTTTTGAATAAAAATTGTGAAATTGGGATTGTAAGCAAACTTTTGAGCAATTTAAAGATCTAATTTTATCCTTTGTTTAGTCTCTATGTGCATGTTCCATCTTCGAGGGCCCCCGTGTTTGGTTCATGTGGCAGCAGTGTAAATTAGTGTGTGATTTTTCATTTCTTTGCAATTTCTTTGTTTTGTAGAATTTCTTTGCTTTCTAATTGTTATTTTATTCAAAAGTTTGTATCAGATTTGTTATCACTGAAATTTCGTCCGCAAATGGTTATAGGAATCCAACATCTTCAAACAGCTATTAGTTCACCCATGGACCAAAATTACCAAAAAAACATTTCCAAAAGGTCAAAAACTATCCAACCATTTATAAAATCAAGATGCGTTATGACTATACAGGGCGCGCGCGCACATGTGCCATCAAGAAACGCAGGAAAAACACACATGCACATGATGCACGACTGTGGACGTTAAAAGCCATGCACACCTGATAAGGGTGCATTTATGATGTTGGTCGACCTCCCACCCACTTTTAGTTTAGCTTCCAAGTCGATTTGACATCCAAATCTCGGCTGGATCCAGCTGGGTGGCTGGTCAAAGACCTAAAGGTGCCCTAAATAGCCCCTTTTCACACTAAAACATGGTTGCACAATACCTCAAAGTGGTGCTATAAAACAAGGCCATGGGTGCACTACATCTTCAAGGAATTCATTTGCAATGTTATGTTGCTGTTATTCTCTTTGGGAAACCTCTTTTCTCATCAAGAGCATACTAGCACCATTTCATTTGGGCAATCCACATCACCTTTTGAGTGGGTTAGCTTGGGATTCTTTCACCATTTCTTTCAAGTTTTCAAGTTGTAATAAGAGCTCAATCTTGGGGGTCCAAGAGCCCTCCCTTGGAAGAAGAAGGGACCCAAAGTCCCCTTTCTCTTTGGTGTTTTCTTTTCACTAATACAATCCTTTCCATTGGTGACATGAGTCTTGTTTGCTTCTTGTTTTTATGTATTTATGCATAATAGTTTAATTGTTTTTTCCCTTCCTATTTTAATTCTTAGCTTAGTCTTTTATGTTTATTCTTCTAACCCTTTCCTTTACTGTTGTCTTGTTTAGCTAACCCAACTAAGCTTGTAAGCACCTCTGTTTTGCTCATTTAGGTGACAAAAGAGGTGCAACAGATTGGTGACTCCACTGGGGAAAGGTATCAATTTCCTACCCCATTTCGGTTATTTTATCTCTTCGTTTTACTTATTTAACCTCCAGGTACCATAACCGGCCCAAGTTGACCTGCAAAATATCAAATTCAAAGCTGAGTTGAGAGAATTCCATCCAGATTTTTCTTCACGGCTGTGTGACAGTTGTGCACAGGTTTATTGGCCCACAGTCGCGCATCGTGTGCATGTGCGCCAAAATCACTGCATTACTCAGTACCTTCTATGCACCTGCGCTCAAAATTATTTTTTAGTTCGTGCATTGGCGCTCAGAGCGCCTCTGTCTCGTCTGAAACCCATGCACCTGTGAAGAAACGTACACATTCTAAGCTTTTTTTATGATCTATTGAAGGCCCATATCATTCTTAAAGATGATTCCATGCATGTTGTAATCTGCACCACACTTACATTCCCTCTCATATAAAGGGATTAGTCAAAACACATAGGCACTTAGGGGTTAAAAATCATTATTTTTCCTCTTTTTTCTTTTTATTTCGCCACATGGATGGCTTGATTTGACTAAAAGTTGGAATCATTCTACATCACATATAAAACTTGCATTGGGACTAGAAATTATGTAAGGTAGCTAGAGAGGTAGTGGGGGGGGGCAGAGGGCCCATAGTGATAATAGTGGAGGTCATTCAATGTAGGGTGGACTAAGTCCACTATATTATTAAATAAGGCCCACTATGGTAGTTAGATATAATAAATGGGTAGTTATATATAATAAATGTAAGAGGATTTCTTAGAAGGTTCTACTTCTAGAAGATTCCTCCTCTAGAATGTTCTTAGGTGATGGTAGCACTATATAAAGGGGTTCAAGCAATGTAATGAAACATGAAGAGAAGTATTGTATTTGGAGCAGTAGCTCATTAGGAGGATGCCCCCTCGAAGAGGCAAGTGAATAGGAGATGATCCCTTCCATAATAGGATCCATTGTATGGTGTTTCCCTACCTCAAGGGTTTGATGGTAATAAAGGAGATTTTGCATATTTCTCTTGTATATCTATTGTGGTGCTTTTGTATTCATTCTTTGGTTTTTAACAAGTGGTATCCTTGTTAAGAACCAAAAACTGAATACAAAAGAACCACAACATATATAGAAAAACACAACTTTATTATATCAAACCCTTGAGGTAGGGCAACACCATACAATGGATCCTATTATGGAAGGGATCCTCTCCTGTTCACTTGCCTCTTCGAGGGGGCATCCTCCTATTGAGATTTAGCTCCAAATACAATACTTCTCTTCATGTCCCATTACATTGCTTGAACCCCTTTATATAGTGCTACCATCACCTAAGAATATTCTAGAGAAGGAATCTTCTAGAAGTAGAACCTTCTAAGAAGTCCTCTTACATTTATTATATCTAATT
>ML784231.1:55523-69052 GCA_009831015.1 Picea engelmannii | reverse complement strand
CCCCCCCCCCCCACTACCTCTCTAGCTACCTTACATTCCATCCCCCTTATGAAAGCGTTGTCCTCAACGCTTGATGTACAACCATATACCAGGCTCCCATGGATAATTGTGGACCATAATGCTGAAGAAGACTGAAGAACCAAGGTCCCATGTAGAAAGGAAAGCCACCTTGCTGAAGTAGTCCAACCACCATTGTAAGTCCAGGTCCCATGTCCAAGTGCTCATGTGAAATCCCCGTGGAAGATTTTGGAACCCAATAACCAACTCCAAATGATGCTCCAAAGACTGACACCTGCCATGTGGATCCAAATAAGAAGATCCATCCACATAGTGGAAAAGGGTCGTAGCCGAATCTGAAAGGAATAATACCACTGTAGAATATGCAAAATGGACATTGGTAATAATCATTGGCTATCAATTTGTCACATTGATGCTCTCTACAGAAGGTGGATTAGAGTCGTCAAATAAAATATGAAAGTGGTTGTCATCCCAGAAATGACAACTATCTATATACCAGTCATCACAATCGGCCTCAAAATCATACCAAGCATATATTTCTTGATTATATTCATCCCTGAGGCCCTCCATAAGAAATATCTCCTGCATGTTATTCAATTAATCTTGAATACTACGAAAACTATCATTGAGGCCGTATGTGAGGCTATCTGTGACGCTGTTTGTGAGGCCATGTACAAATGCATCCAATCTATCATCCAATGTGTGAAACAATTGGGCTTTGAATGATTCAATAATTTATTTCAGTTTTTGAGAAGAAATATCCATCTTAGCACCTTATGAACTCTTTATTTCATCAACCGTCATGAAAAAAAAAAAAAAATAGACCCAATAAGTTACGCCAGAAAATAGCGGCTTTTTTTGGAAAAACCCTAAAAACTGTTGAATTTAAAATGCTCATAACTTCACTTCCCGGACTCCGTTTCGGCTGATTTTTTTTTTGAAACTGGGTGAAATTGTGAGAGGAACTCAGATCTGTAATTTGTTTGAGAAAATTCATCCTCTATCTATTACATAAATAAAAACAAATCGCACAGTCGTCCACGGGAAAAACCCTGAAAAATTGCAGGTTTTAAAACTTCAATATCTTTACCTTCCGGACTCCATTTCAGACAAATTGTTTTTTTCAACTTGGGTGTTTTTCTGAGAGGAACTCAGATCTACAACCTGTTTCTAAAAATTTTGCACATAAATATACCGAAAATTTTTGGAATGTCGCGGCCCTCTTTTTTCTTCTCCGAAAAAAAATCTGCAAAAATAAAAAATATTTGCCCACAATGTTTGCCAAGGAAAGTTCTCTGATACCACTTGTTAAGAACCAAAAATTGAATACAAAAGAAACACAACAGATATATAAGAACAATATAGAAAAACACAACTTTATTATATCAAACCCTTGAGGTAGGGCAACACCATACAATGGATCCTATTATGGAAGGGATCCTCTCCTGTTCACTTGCCTCTTCGAGGGGGCATCCTCCTATTGAGCTTTAGCTCCAAATACAATACTTCTCTTTATGTTCCATTACATTGTTTGAACCCCTTTATATAGTGCTACCATCACCTAAGAACATTCTAGAGAAGGAATCTTCTAGAAGTAGAACCTTCTAAGAAGTCCTCTTACATGTATTATATCTAATTACCAATTTATTATATATAACTACCATAGTGGGCCTTATTTAATAATATAGTGGACCTAGTCCATCTTACATTGAATGACCTCCACTATTATCACTATGGGCTCTTTGGTCCCCCCCCACTACCTCTCTAGCTACCTTACAAATTAGATATCAAATGTTGAGTATTATCTTCTCTCATGCTCCAAAGCGATCTTGACAATCAGAAAGAGGTTGAAAGACAATTTCATTTCCCTTAAAAAGATTAAATCTTTAGGAGAGGACAATAGCCCCCTCGGGACTCCTCTTAGTTTATTTTTCAAACACGTCTCAAGATTTTAATGGGCCCATACATGCCCACATGATACAAAGATAGGATAGTGTTGAAATTTACTTTCTTAGATTAAACCACTATGGAAGTTTAAAGGTTTTGTAACGGGCCCATACATTCTCACATTTTCACAATCTAGGATAGTTTCAAATCTTTCTTAGATTAAATCACATTAGGGAGTTAAAGGAATAGTAAAGGACCCACATGTCCACATGCTAGCTTCCTAGGAACTTTTGAATTCCGCAAGGTTGTACCAATGACATTTAGTTAAATAGGTAATCAAAGACTTGTAAGGACCAAGTGAAGTCCACATGCAGCAAGGTGACACCTAATTCATTAAAAAATTGGCACACTTTCACTCATTCAGACACAAAAGTCACTTCTCACTCACATAGTTTTCATCTCGAAACGTGGAGGTTGAAGTAAGTTTCCTCCAAAGGGATTCTGAAACACCCCACCCTTTTCTTGACGAAACTATCCACTCCCACTTAATTTCAACGAGATTGGCTCACACCCCCAATCTCTCAAACAACCACATCTAAATTTTTTCTAAAAACTCACTAAGTTTTCCTCCACAGGAGGTGCCAAAAGAAATCTTTTAGTCTAGGTAGGATTTCAGGGATAGGCATCCAAATAACTCATTATCTAGTTTTCACATTTTCAAAACAAAAGAAGTTGTCAAATAGGGAACTTTAAATCCTCCAAGTCAAGTGTTCCTAACACCATAAGGCAGGGAGATACCCATGAAGGGTTGAAGGCTGAGGTCCATTTGTTCTATGCATCCCCCCTTGAGGCACCCAACTCTTGGACGAGATCCATCCCGTGACACATTTCTTAGGTCGAAAATCTAAATGCCGCACTTTGACCGAGGTACCTAGTGACCAAATTTTAGGACATCTACCCAGGTGGCAATTGTGGGTTGCAATTGCACCTTGATTGGATTTTGTGTGACTATTGGAGAATATCACCAGTTCTTTTAGGATATGCCCCCTCTACCCCTCATTATAACTGATTGATTCATCCTTCACTAGTTTCTCTTCCGATGGCTTCAGACCCCACTGTCGAGTGCTATTGGAAGGTCCAGTGCTATTTTGAGAGGAAGGACATTACGTCTTTTAGGACACGAGCATTTGTTTTCTTTGTTCCCCTATGCAGACAAAATCCACCTATCCACATATATGCTTATTTATCAAAACACTTTATGTATGATGCCCTTCTGATTACATTTGATTTGGATATATATCTTGTAAAGTTCAAAAAATTGCTACAAAGGATCTTGTTTATTTATTGCTCTCACCACCATTCGCACACATTCACTTAGCTAATCAGACATCATAGGGGACCCACAGAACCCCCGTCGTTCCAGATGCTTACTAAATCTCCCTCCTATTCCAAGGGGAGTTCTTAGTCTTGCCAACTCATCAGCTCCACCTTCTCACACTCCTGTGAGTGCCACTGTCTTGGGATCATCTTTGCTTGGTTCCACCTTACTTGGGTCCAATTCCCAAGGTCCACCTTCCACTTGCTCTCCTTTACATGGAAGTGGGGGGCCAACTTCCTCTCAAGGGGGAAGTACAAACCCACCCAGTCCCCTCCAAGGGTCAGGTACTCAGAACACTCACACTATGGTTGGAACTAATCCTATGCCACCACTCCATATGCCATATTTAGCTTCCCTCAACATATCGGATCTGACTAAACTCACCAATGATCCCATATTGCACAACCCCACATGGCCTGCATTGCCTACCAAACTCCCTTCAAACATCCCCAAGTTTGAAGGAAAAGAAAGAGATGATCCTACCAACCATATAATGACATTTCACCTAAGGTGTTCTTTGAACAACATCATGGACGATTCCATCCGATTGAGGTTATTTAAATGTACACTCACTGGCCCATTTTCTAAATGGTATGTCGAAGAAAAATCTAGGTCCCACGCGACTTTTGAATCCTTGGCCAAAAAAATTTTGACCTTCTTTCAATTACTTGTTCATCATGACAATGGTCTTGAAATACTCTCAGATTTCAAACAAACCACCTCTACACATATTGCTGACCACATTCACGAATGGCATCGGTGACGTAGCCTCTGCAAAGCTGACGCTACCCCCCAACAATGTCTCAATTGGTTCCTCAAATCACTTGTTTCCCTCCTTGCAAAATATGTGGCCGCCACCTTCCCCCAAACTGAAGAAGAAGCCATTATCAAGACCCAACAATTCGAACTCATCTATGCCCAGTCCGAATACTTATACACGGTACTCACAGATGCCCCAAGACCCATGCCATTTGGCTAAGACAAACCTGGGATGTCTCACTCAACAAACAGATTGATTGGTAACACTACACACCACAACCCACCACCTCAACAACCCCCCATGTATGGCACACCTCAATATCCATCGGAATATGGAGGAATCCCTTATTATCCTCCTCCCCCTTATCAACAACCATAACCTGTTGCCCTGCCTCCACCCATAAGTGGACCCTTGCTGACACCCCTAAACCACCCACCTATCCAACCAAGTGTCAGTGCTCCCTCTACCTTGGCCTATACCCTAAGCACTAGTGAAAGCACCATGCCCTCCTATGTACCTTATGGAGCATCGCCTCAAGATAATATGTACTTTCCATTTGCTGGCCCCCCATAGCCTATGGCTCCACCACAAGGACCACCACATGCTGGGGTTAATTTTGTTCAACCCTCTCCCATTCAACAATATCAAAATTTTGAACAGCTGAACACGGCAAATCCACCCCATCAATCGAACAATACCAGAAAGAAAGGAAAAAATCAGGACAATAATAATCCAGGACCAAGAGGAAACCAGAACCAACCCCAGCAGAACCAGTCTACTAGGGGCAACCAAAACCAGGGTAATCAAACCCCCCAAGGGGGAAACAACAACAAACGTCAAGGAAGGAACAACAACAATGTTAGGACCACCTTCCCTTGTTCCCTTTGCGTTGAGTTTGGTCACTATACTCACCATTTCCCCCAAATTGTTGACTTTAAGCGGATGAAAGATTCTATGAATGGACCACGTCCCTCAGCACTGCTTGCACCTCAACAGGCCCCACAACCATATGTGTAGCAACCCCCCCTGGTTGTACTACAAAACCCCATCCCACACTAAGGGGCGATAAATACCCAACCAGACATGTAGCCTACCCCACCACAATTGGGACAGTATCCCAATATGGGCACCTCTGTCGATCGCACTATCCTCCTTACCAGTGAGGAAGAAGCCCTTTTGCAAATGTGTAATCATCAGTATAGCACACCCCCTGAATCTTCTCCCACCACCTCAGAAGCAATTCCAGTCACAACCAGACCCCCTCTCATGATTCCTCGCCCTAATACTAAAACCCCCTTTCGTATTCCTCGCATCCCATTGCGCAAGAATGTCCATAATCCTCAAGCTAGGGCAGCTCATAATTACAATTTGGTCGATGACTTGGCACAATATTCGGTTGCCATGTTAGTCTTTGAAGTCCTTAAAACTTGTCCCACCCAGCGGAAGTCCTTAATTTCCACCCTGGGAGCAGTCGACCCTTCCGATACCTGACTCATCACATTTGACCTCGACAACGGAGAACCTTGCCTCCCTGCTCTTATTGCTTTTCAAATCCCTATAAAAATTTGGAACATTACAGTTCACCAATGCATCATTGATGAAGGCGCATCCACTTGTATCGTGTCCAAATCCATATGGCAGAAACTTGGTTCCCTCGAACTCATACCATCTGCTATTACCTTAAGAGCCTACGATGGCAGAACCTCATACCCCGAAGGACTCTTCCAAAATGTTCTCGTCAAGATCAGGGGGAAAAAATGTTCTGATTGACATTGAGGTTATCGATGCCCTGCTTGACTACAATATCTTGTTTGGTCGTAGCTACATGTATGCTATGAAGGTCATCGCCTCTTCTATTTTTCGAACCATGATGTTTCCCCATAATGGAAATATCATTACCATCGATCAAGTATCACATTACGAGCCTAACCCTTCACCCAACATCGATAACATCCTCCCTTTTATCCACAATAATCTCGATGCCTATCCACTCATTGAGATGGGCCCCAGAATCTTCAAAGACCCATCCTTGCTAGGGACATACCACAGAGCACCACCGCTCCTCCATCCCTCAGCACAATTATGTGTCGTATCCTCCAATGGAAAGACAACTGAAACTAACCTCCCTCCCACCGAGGCCTCTTTCATCCCTGATGTCCCACTAATTTCAAAACTTCTCCCTCAGGAATCCCCTGGAACTAATTCAGCTCGACCCATTCATAATCTTCCCTAGGGCTAGATCCCGGTTTGGGAAATAGTCCCCCAAGCCATTACCCAAATCCCTTTCTTTTAACCCCCACCAGGTGTACAAGATTTCCAGGTCGCTGCAATGCTTAACCTTCCTAATATGGTGTTGGAAATCCCAATTGGGTATTTACATCCACCTGAGATGGTTCCTCAACCATCCCTCCCTCCCTAAACATAAGGAATCCCGATGTATATTCCCATACTCACTCCCACCATACCCCCTACACCCTCACTCACTAACCCCCCTACTATAGATGGGGGCAGGCGAAGAAGGAGCCCATAGCTCCACTTCCACCACACATCCAACCTCCTTGAGTGCTATGCGAGAAAGATGGACACCCCACCAAAAATGCCCATCTCTCCCCGAGTTACTTAATCTCATCCAACTCTCTCGAGCACCACCACTGCTCGTCACTTCCTCTAGTATTGCCGCTATCTCACATAACACAAGTAACAAAGGACTGCAAACCAAATTCACATGTGCCATCTGTTTAGAATATGGCCATTACACACACCACTGTCCAATGTTACCTCAATTCCAACAGAGACTAACAGCTATACGCCAGAGCTTTCAGCAAACACCCACCCCAACTCCTGTCACCTACATCCATTATGTCACAACCTCAGTCAACGAATGCATGAGATGTCATTGCTCTCTATGCGAATCACTTGATCATTTCACATATCAATGTCCTATGATCATTGAATACAAGCGTCGTCAACTAGCCCCTATTCAAAATCGTACCCCCCCTCCTCCAATAGACCCGATAAATACCCTTACCCCATCAATTGATATGGTTCATATCTTCCCACCAGAACCTAAGGCACTCCCTTCTCCCCCATGGTTCCTATATGATTTATATGAGGAGTTACCCCCAAATCCCCCAAATTCTCTAATTCATTTCCCCATGAAAATTTTATGCCCGACTACCATTTTTAACCCACAATATCTAGATATTTGGTTTATGTTGAGAAAACCATTGCAATCCCCCTCCATCAATCCCCCTACATCTTTATCAGAAGGAGACAACGCCACAGTGATAGTCACCAAGGTCACTCCTCTCGATCCCCTATATTCAGGCCAGTTTCATTGTGATGAAGATATCCTCGAGGATTTAACTACCCCCGATTGCCCATGGGACACACTCCACCACAGAGCGCTCTTTCTTTCACAGGAAGCTTTCATGCCTCCTAACCAACACCCCATATACGCAGTCGAAACCAAAGATTTTCTCCCATCAGGGCATATAGATTGGTTCAATAACCCTATCCCTACCCCCGACGCTTTCTAGGAAGGCAATATGGCCAATATATCCCCAACCATCAAAATAGATATTTCCATCAAATCTAGAATTATCGAGGAAATCACCATTGGTGTTGCATGTTCTCCTGAATAACTCACTGCCTACAAAGCCCTCTTCCAGGAATACCAGGACATTTTCGCCTGGTCATACACAGAGATGCCTGGCCTTCATCCCTCTATTGTCAAACATCGCATAGACACCTGGTCTGATATCACACTCGTCCGCCAAAAACAATGACCGCTACACCCATCCAAAGAAGTGGCCATCAAAGACAAGATTGACAAACTATGCGTTGCAGGGTTCATTTACCCCATAGCCTATACGTCATGGGTCTCCAACCCTGTCCCTGTTAACAAAAAATAGGGCACTATCCATGTCTGTATGGACTTCCGTGACCTCAATCACGCCTGTCCCAAAGACAACTTTCCAACACCTTTCATCGACCAAAAAATCGATGATTGTGCAGGTCACAAGGCTTTGTCCTTCATGGACGGTTTCTCTGGTTACAACCAAATCCAAATTCACCTTGTCGATTAGTACAAAACCGCATTCATGACCCCTTGGGGCACCTTTGCGTATCGTGTCATGTCATTTGGCCTTAAGAATGTCGGTGCCACTTTCCAATGGGCCATGACATACGTTTTTCATGATTTGTCTCATATCATCCTCGCATACTTAGATGACCTCACCTCTCAATCTAAGAAACGCACTCAGCATCTCGATGATCTTCAAATCATCTTCCACAGGTGTCGTCCATACAATATCCGCTTGAACCCCCTCAAGTGCATATTCTACATCACTGCTGGGAGCCTTCTTGGGTTCATAGTTTCCCAATGTGGCATTACTGTGGACCCCCTCAAAGTCCAAGCCATCACAGAAATTCCACCCCCATGGAATTTACGCCAACTACAAAGCCTTCAAGGCAAAGCCAACTTTTTACGATGCTTTGTCCCAGATTACACTACTCGCACACATGGCTTCCTTTGCTTACTTCGTCACGACATCCCATTTCAATGGGATAAACATGCCCAAACCGCTTTTGATGATCTCAAAGTGGCTCTCTCCAACACCCCATTGATTAGTCCACCTGACTATAACCACGATTATCTCCTCTACATATCAGCCTCGGTCGTTTTAGTAGTAGGAGTGCTCGTCCAAATAGGGGATGATGCCTGTCAGCATGTGATTTACTACATTAATAAAAACCTTTCAGGAACACCCTTGAAGTACAATCATGAAGAAAGGATAGCCCTCATAGTTGTCCTTGCATTCCATAAACTGTGCCATTACATTCTACTTTGAACTACCAAAGTCATTGTAGATTCCAACCCCAAGAAAAACTTGTTCAGTCGTCGACAAATTAATGGTAAACTTGCTTGATGGATCGTCATCCTTTAGGAATACGATCTCAAATTTTCAACACCCAAGATCAAGAAAGCTCTCATCCTTGCCGAACTTATCATGGCTTTTCCCTTCGACACTACCAGTCCACCGATCAATACCAACCTCCCTAATGAACATATTTTTTTAATCCCCTCAGACGACCCTTGATATGGCGATCTTCTTGCCTATCTCCAAACACAAAAATTAAGAAACCACCTCTCCAGAGATGATCGCCGATGTATTTGTCACCAGGCACCTCGCTACCTCCTCATCGGGGACATCTTATATCGACAAGGAGTCGACACCATACTTCGTCAATGCTTAACTATTGACGAGGTCGACAGAGTCTTGAACGACTGCCACAGTGGTTCTTGCAGAGGCCATCTCTCAGGGTTTCCACCGCTAAGAAAATCATCCGCGCGGGTTACTTTTGGCTTACATTATTTCACGAATACATCCATGCCGTGAAATGGTGTGATAAATGTCAGCTTTACGCCAACAAATCACACGCACCACCTGCTCTTCTACACCCAGTCATCACAACTGGTCCCTTTTGTAAATGGGGCATCGACTTCATGACTTGCAACCCTACATCCAGCAATGGACACAAATACATAGTCGTTGCAATTGATTACTTTACCAACTGGGCTGAAGCCATGCCTACCTTCAACAACACCGTTGACACATCAACACATTTTTTCTTTAGCCACATCATATCCCACTTTGGAGTACCACTCCAACCAGTCTCTGATCATGGGAAACATTTCGAGAATGAGATTTTCATGGAACTCTCATCCCGGTTAGGCTTTCCCACAAGTTTGCCTCACCGTACTACCCTCATTCCAACGGACAGGTAGAAGAAGTTAACAAGGTCTTAAAAACCATGTTGCAACACATGGTTAACAAACATAAAACCAATTAGCATCATATGTTATTTTCCGTGCTCTGGGCTTATTGCACAGCAGTCAAAACTACCACTGGTTTCACACCTTTTCATCTAGTCCACGAGGTTGAGGTCACTCTTCCCATCGAGTGCGAAATTCCCACCTTATGCACCACTATTGAGCTATTACCCAACACTTCCCCAATAGAGGAGTGTTTTTTGAACTTAGAATCCCTGGATGAAGATCATTGATCTTCATTACAGAACAATGAAGCAGCCAAAAAATGATCAAAGGCCACCTTTGATCACCATGTCAACCTTCGCTCATTAACGAAGGAGACCTTGTCCTCACTTATGATACCCTTGGCCATGGAAAATTCTAGTCCCTGTGGCATGGACCGTACATCATCAAACATTGCCTCACTAAAGATGCATACACCCTGGCCTCCTCCGAAGGCCATCCTCTCAAGGAAACCATCAACGGGTTGTACTTAAAGAAATTTTACGCCTAAGCATAGCTATACTACACTAGGATTTTTCTTTTTTGTACGTATTTTGTAGAGTTTTTAGTCTTCTTTTATCCATACCTCCCATCTAATCTATCACTCTTGTTATTGACAGATTCCACCTCCATTGGCCTATCACATCGGTTATGCCAATGGAGCTAGCCATTGGACACAGAATCTCGCTTCGACTGCTTAGGCCCTCTATTCGCCTTCACACAACTTGCTCCACACCAGTGGCATATGTTTAGGCTCAACCACCAACAATCAAGCAGAGTACACCGTCGTCATTGGTCTCCTCATTGAGGCCAATCATCGCCATATTCATCACCTTAGCGTCTTATTAAATTCCCAACTTGTCATCCTCCAGCTCAACAATGTATACCATGTTCGTGATCCTTGCCTCTTCCACAAATACCTGCAGGTTAGACATTTATCTCGACATTTTGATTCCATTACATTTACACATATCCCAAGACAATTCAATCAAATAGAAGATAACATGGCTAACATTATACTAGATTGACATATATCACATCAAGACATATTCACATACACATAAACCATCAAAAGTCTGTCACAACATATAGACTAGACATCATCCACTACATCAAAACAAAAAAATCATCAACAACAAACACATCACACATGTACACAGAGATCCAAAAATGTATATCCATATATATATATATATATATATATATATTAGTCCACATGTCATAAAGTGTTTACAAAAATAGTACATCGCCCGTAGGTAGGTGAATCACCTCATCCCTACCAAATAAAAAAATGGATGTCACAACTATACAAAATGGGCTCACCAGCCTATATCAAATACACAACTACATATCTAGCATCCCTCAGGGCGCCTCTAGTGCTCCATCACCAAGTCCTCCCTATGAAAAAGGTACCCCACCAACTCCAGGTCCCTTAGGTCCTGGAGGCAACCATCCAGTCATCGCAGCTCCTGCTACAGCTGCTCTGCAGATCAAGGTCTGTGACTCTACCAGAAGCCTAATACACTTCTCCAGGATCCCCTCATATTGGATCCACACCCACATCCTCTTGGGCACTCCCTGTAGAATCACCTCTAGTCGGTGGTAGAAATCATCAAACTCTCCCCCAGCCTTGGCCGAAGGAGCATGTGACGGCCCTACCTCAGGGTCATCATAACGGCATCTCCGGGCCACTCTATCATCATCATCGAGCCTCTCCCCAACATCCTCTCGACATCACCTCTCTCTTGCTCGCAACTCTCTCTGCAGTGGTCTCATAGGTCCCTGGCGGGCTAGCTCTCTGATCAGCTCAACCTCTCATCCACGCGGTCCCAAATCTACACAAACAAACACATGATAGCATCAACATCCCTACAAATATCAACCATATGTTATACTATCTTAAAAAAAATCAACAAAACTAGCAACCAAAAAATCAGACCTCGACCAGGGGTAATATCATCTTAGGGTCATCACATAAATCTATCGCACTGTATGGAAACTGCAATATGATCTGTGGCATCTGACGCCACACCTGTGAAGCCTCGTCTGTGAAGTAGTGGCCACCCTCCCCACCCCCATGACGAACCAAAATCGACGACCACCTCCGCAGTCGTGGCTCTCGTGCTCCCAGTGGGTCTTACAAAACTCTCAGGTGCAACATCGACACCCTCTCTAGAAACCAAGCCACCAGAAAAGATCCAAAAGAAAAATCCCCTAAGTCAGCCGCTTGACACTTGGTGAGTTGTCCCACCATCTTGGAGTACAACATCAAGCCCCAGGCGAAATGCTCACCCCCTAGTGCCTGCTACATGATCCTCAACTGGCCACCACTGATACGATGAGTCGCGAGTGACCCATACACTCTCACAACCATCGCTACCATGCAATGATGTACCAAGGCATCCATCGCCCCAATCCTCACCACTGACCCAAACATGAAATCCTCTCCCGAACAATATGTCCAAGCAAGGGTAGCTAACTGCCCCTCTCCAACTACCACCAGCTCAGTCGATATCAAGGTTCCCCAAAAAGGGAGCCCAGTTAGAAAATAGACATCCTCCTTAGCAGAGAATTCCAAGTGCTCCCCATGCATAATAAAACACTGCAACTATGGACTCCACATCAAGATCAGGAATTGCAGCAGATACTCCTGTGCCCTCAACTGTGGGCGCTCAAAAAACTTCAGCAGCCCACAGGTCGGCAAAGTACCATGAACCGTTGGCTCCTCATCCCTCATGGCCTCCCTCAGTTAGGCCCAGTCCCTTTCTATCCAACGGATAGGCATCATCCCAAATGATCACCTGCATCCACATATACAGTACTCGACTAGCCATCACAAAAACACCAAAATCTCCCAAAAAAAAAAAAAAGGGAGATAAGTTTTCTCACCCTCAACTTTGCCTCAAAGGCACAGTAGTTTTCCCCACAGGTGCGCACACATGCGCACCTATTTACCCCATAGGTGCGCATGTATGCACGCCTATTAAGCCCACACGCACGCACCGAATGCACGCCTGTTCACTACACAATTGTGCACTCATGCACAACTGTCAGCAACACAGCCGCGCACATATGCGCAGCTGTGTTTCAGAAAGTCATGCACCCCATGCGTGCTTGTTTTCCCAAATAGCACACCCCCCCTACGCGGATGTGCCCATTATATCCATGCATTCGTGTGTGGGTCGCCATCGATCGCCCGCACATTTGAGGGGCCACAACCCTAAAAACCCACCGTATGGCCATCCGTATGGTCCTACCCAAAAATTGACCCCTAACTACTGTACAGGAGGATGCAACCACTAACCTGACTCTCGCACCTCCCTGATCGGCTTCCTCACACTCCTAGAATCATTTAATCTGCTCTGCAATCTCCTCTCTAACCACTATAGCAGCAAGTACAAATGAGGTGGCAATGTGGGCCCTACAGCTATATATAGGCCCTTTTTGCCAAACTTTCAGACTCAATTATGGGAGCTCTGAGGGTCCATTTTTTGATCCATCTTCGGCCACAGGATCAACACCCCGTCATCTACATCAAGACAGTCCCTGGGCCATTTTTCATCCTTAGCCCCCGAGGAGCCATTTTTCCATACCCCGTTCAGGTACTCATGCTCATGTTCAAAATTATCAAATAAATGGTTATATGTTTGATTATCTTCAGATATTGC
>ML784231.1:3989-27887 GCA_009831015.1 Picea engelmannii | reverse complement strand
TCCAGGTCCAAGAAGGTTCAGAGTCCAGCATATACAACAGCGGTGGAGTTGTTGAGATCAGTCTCCAAGTGGGAGATTGTTGGTTGTGGAGCCTGATTATCTTCCTAATTCAGAGATCCTTGCTTTTAGCCATGTTTATACCCCATGAATTATTTACACCCCAGAAGTATGTACACTCTTCCACGTGGGGGAGTGCAGAGGGGGGGTACCCCCTCTGCAGGGTTCGGGGGGTCCATCCCCCTGGCTGGGGGCAAGTGGGGGTTCGGGGGTGAAGCCCCCGAAGCAAAAAATGCCTTGTAAAAGTATATTGTAATCTCATTGTAAATCTGGACCGTTCATTATAAGGTCGCAGATCTAACGGTAGAGTTTATGTTAGGGTTTTTTTCCCTAGAAGGCAACCCTCTTTTACGAGGGAAATGTATTGCGGCTATGGATGATGGTGAATATTGTATTCTGAGAGAGGAGACTGTGAGAGAAAGAAGAGGAAGTTACAGCGGGTTTTGTTGTAGGTTGTATCCCTTCATTTGCTAGATAATAATAAAGGAAGGACCTGGCAATTTCTCTGGTGGACGTAGCCCACACTGGGTGAACCACGTAAATCTGTGTCTCTCTTGTATTGTGTGTCTTTTGTGTTTTGTTTCTGCATTTGTTTTATTTTATTACTCCGCGGTCCTGTTTTTCTAACATAATAGTGATGGTATAAGATTAGAAAGTCTAAAATAGAACTAATTTGTTAACTCCCACTGAACTAGTGTGCGAAAAATAGAAATTTCTCGAACACCCCCCCCCCCGAACATCACTATGGAGTAAAAAATGAGTCCCGGCTACTAGGACATATTAGGTACTCATGTACAATGAAACTAATGAACACTGAATAAAAGTCAGGAAAGAGGGAAAACCATGTGGGAACAAAACCCCCTCTCAAAAGACAATGTATCAAAAGAAGAAAAGGCAGCTACTAGGAAACTGTATTCTTCACTACAAGACGATCCAACAAAGTCTGAAACTTCTGCTCAGTGAAGGTCTTGGTGAATATGTCAACAGTATTTTTAGAGGAAGGAAAAAACTGCAAATCAATGATCATGTCATGTACTAAATCTTTGATGAAATGCATGTGGACCTCAATGTGTTTGGTTCATTGTCGTTGTACTGGATCTTTGCAAAATCTCAATGTACTCTGATTGTCACACCATATGATAGTCGGACAGTGAAGCTAGATACCACGATAGGTAAGGAAGTGTTGAATCCAAAGTGTCTGAATTCCACATTTGACTACTCCTCTATACTCGACCTCTGTGGAAGATAAAGCAATGGATGATTGCTTATTACTTGTAAACAAATTGGGCCTGACACTAAACTGAGAGTGTACCCAGACGTGGACTTGCGATCTGTGCTATCACCATCCCAATCCAAATCTATGAAGCCTATGAGATGTAATGCACAACCAACTGCATAGTGAATCCCATAACTCATGGTGCCCTGCACATATATGAGGATGCGCTTGGAAGACTTCCAGTACATATCATGGGGTTACTGCACGTATCTGGAAATTTCTCCTAATGCATATGATATGTCTGGATGGGTATGGGTGAGATACAAAATACTCCCCACCAACTGTCAATACAAATTGTTGTCCACTAATGGTGTATCCCTGCCATCCTCAAGTCTGATCCTAGATAAGAAGGGTGTAGGTACATACTTACAATCTGTCATGTGGAATCTATCCAGAATATCCCTGACATACTTAGCCAAAGAAAGTTTGATGTCGGAAGCATCCTAACTAATCTCAAGACCAAGGAATAAGTGTAGTGTACCCATGTCCGTCATAGAGAACCTGTCATGCAAAATATCTTTGAACAAATAAATGGATGAAGCAGAGCTACCAGTGATCAAAAGGTCATCAACATAGAATACTAAAATCATCACAGAGTTAATATTCTTCATCATGTAAACATTGGAATCATATTTACATCTCACAAAGTCATGTGAAAAAAAGTAAGAATCCATCTTTGCATACCATGCTCTAGGTGCCTTCTTGAGGCCATAGAGAGACTTCTTCAGTCTGCATACTAAAGATGAGTTTTGAATGAACCCTTGTGGTCCCTCCATGTAGATATCCTCTGAAATTTCACCATGAAGAAAATCATTCTTCAGATCCATCTGATGAACTTTCCATCCTTTGGCTACTGTAATAGATAGATCTAAGTGAATGGAGTCCATATTTTCTACAGGAGAAAATGTCTCATCATAATCTATCCCATGAATCTGTTGAAATCCTTTTGCAATTAATATGGACTTGTACCTGCTCACCTAAACATCTACTGCTCTCTTGGTCCTATAGACCCATTTTCATCTGACAAGTTTCCTCCCTGGTGGAAGTGGAACCAGATCCAAAGTCTAATTCTCTAGGAGAGAGTCATGCTCCTCTTGCATGGTTTCTTCCCATAGTGGATTGCCAACAGCCTCACTGTAGGTATGTGGATCAGAATATTGAACCATATAGAAATGCATGGGCATCATTGATTCAGAAGCTAAAAGTACATGAGAAGGATTCACATGATGAGATCGAGTCCTCCTCGAATCCAATGGATCCCCTACAAGGTTTCTTGTTGCTTGAAGTGTGGATTGTGCCTACTTGGGAATTTGCTAAAGCTTTGATGTTGTCTCCTCATTTGGTTTTACTACCTGCTCATCTGCATGTACTGAATCCTCTGAATCTATGTCTGAATATGTAGCATTTGAGTGTGTGTAATCATCATCTCTGATGTTTATAACTGATGGAAGCATAAGAGTATCTGCATGTTTCACTGGAGGTGCATGCAAAGGACTCTCCTCAAACTGAACAGTGCGCTCAATTATGAGTTGGTATGTAGAGGGATCAATCAATTTGTACCCCTTCACATCATATGGATATCCCACAAATTTGCAAGGTGTGCTATGTGGATATAAGGATTTACTCTTTTCAGAAGGAATATGGGCCCATGCTCTAGATCCAAAGATGCAGAAGTGTGTGACATCTGGTTTGTCACATGTCCAAGCCTCAAAATTAGGGATGATTTTAAGGATGGATATTTATTTTAAAATGTAGAAACTTTGGCAAATCTTACTAATCCTTCATATGCCAACTATAAAATGTTGGCAATATTTTTATAAAAATACTCAAATTTCTAAGGATTTTATATAGTTTGTGTAAAATTTTAGCGATTTTTAAGGTAAAATAATTTTATCTTATAGAATTTGGGCGAATCATTTTTAGAATGGAAAATCTTTTTTGGGGAAAAACCATGGAAAATTAGCCCATGAGCGAAATTTAGATTCAAAATGTATCATATCCTCAACAGATTTGTGAGGTGCTCTGTTTTGTATGTAAGAAACACAGTTAAGTGCCTTAGCCCAAAGCTTGGAAGGAAGTGATCTTGCATGCAACATGCAACTGGTCATCTCCTTGAGAGACCTATTCTTCCTTTTAGCAACTCCATTATGTTGTGGAGTGTATGGAAATGTGTGTTGCAACTGGATACCAGCTTTACAACAAATATTTTGAAAATCTTTGTTGAAATACTCCCCCCCATTGTCTGTACGGAGGATCTTGATTTTATTCCCAGTTTGTGTCTCTACTAGAGATTTTAAGTCTTTGAGATGCTCAAAAACTTCATACTTTTGTCTGAGAAAATAAACCCAAGTATAGTGTGAGTAATCATCAATAAATGCAAGAACATACCTTGCTTTGTTGATGGACTAATGCGGAAACAGACCCATGATATCACTGTGAACAAGATCCAAGGAAGAGGAGGCTCTCCTTTCCTTCCCCTTTTAAAATTTATTTTCAGGATGCTTGCCAAGAATGCATCCTTCACAAACCCCTTTAGAAAATTGAATGTCTGGCAAACCTTTGACCATTCCTTGCTTGAAAAGTCATTGCATGTACCTAAAGTTTAAATGACCAAATATCTCATGCCATAATCTACTACTATCATTAGCATGTGTAAGTAGAAAAGAGGATTCATAGTCAATAAACTTAGTGAACTTATACAATCGTGATTTGTGATCTACTTCTCCAATTGCAATAATGGAATTGTCATGCATGTCAAGTACAGTAACTGAATCTGATGTAAATTCAACCCTTTTACCTATTTGAGTGATCTAATAAACTAAGAGAAGATTTATAGAAAGCTTTGGAACATGTAAAACATTCTCAAAACTTCCATTATGGAGTTCCACTCTTCCCTCTCCTGCAACTTCTATTGGAGTATAATCCCCCACGAGAATAGGAGGTCCAAAGCATGAAATCAAAGAAGTAAAAACCTCCTCTTTAGTTGCCATATGATGTGATGCACCAGAATATATAATCCATGAATCAAATGAGGAATTAATTGCAACCAGAGCATGATGATTACCTTTCTTAGGTGCATGGTCTTCTTCCTTCTTCTTCTTGGATCCTTCAGGAATGAAGTCTCCAAGGTTATTCTTCTGAAGTACCTATGCCATAATATCGATATGCTTCTTCATGCATGTGGATTCTTCATGATTCGGTTTATTAGAATATGTGCACTACTTTCCCTTCTTCTTATTCCCTTTGGAATTTGAAGAATATTTGAAACCTGAAGAATCCTTGAAGGGTTTGGAATATCCCTCCTTCTTTGACTCTGGATGTAATAGCTCTTTTCATTTTTGCTTCAATTTTTTATTGGATGACCCTTTTCCATCATGCATGGTGAGTGAATGTGATTTGGAATATTTCATGAGGCCCATATGTATGATTTTTGTCTGCTCTTGTGTGAGAGACTCAATGAACTGAGCCATCGTAGGAATTTTCCAATTTGCACCCAAAAGACATCTGCTAGAATGGAAATTGGAGACATATACAGCATATTCTGGTCCTAGCTTGGCCAAGATTGTTAGAATAAGTTGTTTCTCTTGTGTAAACTTGTAAATACCACATTCACCCAAGATAAAAATCAAAGATTTAAATTTAGTAAAGAAATCTTGTATATTATCAAAACTTTTAGGGTCTAAGGTATTCAACTCTACCTCAAGCATATGACCTTGCATCTCATCCTGCTTTCCAAAGAGTCCTTCCAAGGTGGTACAAATCTCATTTGGATTCTTGCATGCAGGAACATGAAATAATATATCAGTAGAGATTAACTCAGGAAGTAATCATGTGGCCTCATCCTTACGGTTCATCCATCTTGTCTTCTCAAGCGTTGATGTAGGTTATGTTTCTGTCACCATTGTCAAATTATACAGTCCTTTTCTTTTGAGTTGAAGTGCGGCCTTCGGATTCCATTAAAAATATTTGTACGGTGTGAGTATTATCACCAGACATTATTGAAGAAGTTTCATTCCCTCCATCCTGCTATTGATTCTGAAAAGATCCTGAAAACCCAGATCGTGGATTCTGAGATATGACAGACGGTTCTATGGAAGTTATAGATATGATAAAAAAACTATATCTCCTAAAATATGATGTGGGTTTTGGATATTTTTTGTGAGCATAAGAATCCCTATGTTATATGTCTCTAGTCAAAATTTTAGCCTAGCCCAGATCATGGATTTCGAGATATAGCTATTTTACTGCAGAAACCCAATTTTCTAGAGGGCTGCTGAATCGTCGCACCCTAGACAAGGATAAAGTGTGACGATGTTGAATCATCACACCCTAGTGAAGGACACAATGCGACAATAAATAACACAGTGCGATGACGTCGCACCTTGGCTGTGTATAGGCTATGATGATTCCAATCGTTGCACCTTTCAATAGGGATAGGCCGCGACGATGGCAGAAACTAGATTTACTCAAATCCTCTTTTGCTCTTCTCTGGCTTGTCTGGGTACCTTCAAGCAACTCGGCTTTGATACCATGTCAGTGTTTCATGGAAACCTGCACAGAATACCTAGCTAAAACATACACAAACAAAGTTTATCAAGAAAAGGAAGAGAGATACAATATGAAGAATGAGAATCAATGTATATTATGATCTAATCAATGAGTGAGTGATATTCACTCATATAGTCAATGACATCCTATAATAGGAATGCATGCATAATAGTGATGTTCTAAGATTAGAAATTCTAAAATATAACTAGTCAGTTAACTCCCACTGAACTAGTGTGTGAAAAATAGAAAATTCTCCAACAATGTTTTTATCCATTTGGCATTGTTTTTTCAAATCTATGTAAATATCTATTGATTCAACCTATGTTGTAGCTCCTTTTTAAATAAAAAAATAATTGTTCTTGTTAAAAAAAAGAAACAACCCAAGGATTCACTCAATATATCATTACAAAACATGGTAAAAAGGGTAACCTGATGCAGGAGCGTCGCAAGGCGTGCAAGCATAGCCAGTAGTGAGACAACGCGGAGATAAGAGACAGCTGGAAAAGCACCGAGCACATTTTTTGAAAATGTTTTGAAATATTAATGAAGTCATTAAGTGGAGGCATGCTTGTATTATTGTAAAAGGACCTTGAGAAACCCTCTCTCGTCCATAGTAGATAGGAGCCTTTATGTGTAATGAATGTAGGTAGATAGAATTTAATTCTAGATTAGACAGTTTTAGAGTGAAAGAGGGAAATGTGATATAGACACCCTCATTGTATAGTTGTAAGAGGATTGTCAAGATAGAGCATAGAGCATAGAGGAGAGAGCAGAGAGTTGTAGTTGAAAACACCCATGTACAGAGATTTGAATTAATAGAAAGAGCTTCGATTCAAATTCATCGTGTCGTATTTGTTCTCTGTGTATGCATGTTGAATGTTATGCTCATGGATGTTTACTTTCTGTTATACATTTTCTTTATATGTTGTGTATATGATTTCATGCTTTGTGTTTGAAGTCTGAGAGAGAGTAAGGAATGAGTTTCAATTGTTTCTCTGCCCGAGTGAGTAAAATTCTTGCAAGGAGTGCAGTTAAGTTTGTCCACAAGGAGTGCGTTGACAGAAGTCAGAGTTCATCTCTGAAATCTCAAGAGGGATAACAACTGTTCTCATTCTTGCAGAAGTGCAAGTTGAGCATAGGAGCCGTGCAAGGTGTGCGTAGGCCGAGTAAAGTCTCAGAGTTTGTGAACCTGAGAAATTGTTGAAGGACTATTACTGCAGGGAGTGCATAGAGTCAAAGGACTTCAATTCTTTGAAGTAATTGAAGGATTCGCCGCAAGGAATGCGTGCGGGAGTCTTCTTTAAGACTCGGAGTTGGAGAAATCTTAGGAAGGATAGGGTCTTTGTAGTTGTCGAAGAAAAGCACAGAAGGTTGGTGCCTTGAGGCATTGAAAGGAGGCGTAGCAAGTTTGTGTTTCAGGCGGGTAAGCTCCGTAGAGAAATATTTGGTTAAATTCATAGGAATTGTCTAGGAAGAAACGGATGGTCGGAATTCTTTGAGAAGAATTCGTGAAGTCACAAGAGTCGTCAGATCTTGCAGAGAAGCAGGTACGTTACAGAGAGCTTTCCTCAAGCGTAATCTTAGAAGAAATTAGGGTCGTAGGATCCAAGTCAGCCAGGGCCGTTGGATCGCTCATGAAAGGCGAGTAGCAAAGTGGCGAGTGGATCAGAGCCATCCATCCTGGGAGGACAAGTGGCAGAGATCTATAGATCTCATGAACTCGGAGGTTTGCGAGGTGAGAGCCCAAAGGTTGGTTACTCTACGTTGCGAAAGGTGAAGTCCCAAAAGGGCGATAAGTTTTGTTGTGGGACCGCGTAGATGACATGTCAGAATTTGGCAGTTGAAGAGTTGAAGATTAGAAGGAGAAGTCGTGAGGTCACGAGCTGCGATGAGTAGTATTGAGGAATTTGGGATCTCAGCACTCTCGGTGTCATGATACAAAGGAGACATCACTTCGTGGAGTGAAGTGGCGAAGTGTGAAGTGGAGCATAAGGAACACGTGGCATAATTGCAAGGTGGGCCTGTGGAATAGACAGGCGGTCACGCGCGAAGGGCACTGACAGCAAGGAGTTATAACCGTCTCGCGATCTCGAATATCGTGGGATTGGACAAGAAGAGTCAAGAGTCTCGAATCACAAACTCGCGAGTGGTGAGTTGTGACAAGCGCCTCTCAGTTTAGGGCTTGGTCATAGCCGGTGGTCACACAGAAAAGGGGGAGCTTGCAGCTAGTGCCATTCACGCCAAGGAAGCTTCCGAAAGGACCTGTGGATCAAAAGAAAGAATATTCAAGCAGGGAATTGAAAGAGTCGATCTGGCTCAAAGGGAAAAGAAGAACAATCCTGTAAGAGGATCCTCGACATGAGGTTCGAGTGGGTCTGCACCATAACCCCACCATAATATTAGCCAATAACATGCACAATAGTAAGGAAAGGAAGCTCTAGATCTACAAAATTGCTTAGAGCTATTTTGTCTTGTAGGTAAGCCACTACCCAAAATTTACAAAATGGCTAGCAAGTGATAAACAATGATAAATAATCATTGGGAGTGTATGTGATACTTATTATAAAGGCATAACCATGATAAAATTGGTAATAATGATAAGAAATTATAGCCCAAATTCAAACATGAAAAGCCTAGAATTTTGCAAGTTCAAATTGCTTTGAGTCTAGGACAAGCACAATTTTACACAAAAAATGCAAGCAACCCATAGAATCCAAGTTGAGGGAAAGTATGATCATAAATAGGCCCATACTACAATCATCACATAAATCCAACCAATCAACCACAATTACAAATTAACAAGTTGGTGAAGCAAGTGAAATCATGGCATTAAAGAGGTTCCTTGGATGTTAAAGTAGATAAGGAATATTTTTTGGGCCTTTTTTTCACTTTGTATTCCCTAATTAGATCAAAAGAAACTACTAATTCCAAGGATTGCACATCATCTCGGTCCAAGATGGAATAAAATGTTTTCCTGAAAAGAACAAACACCTGGTGTAAACAAGGAAACAAAATAAACAGTATTGCAAGCCACAAGAGGAACCAACATACATATCATAAGAAACATTCCCCATGTTAGATTATCATTTTAGAGATATCTAGTTGAACCTGTGAAATTTTTGAGAGAATTTACCACAAAAACAACATACCTATCAGAAGAAACATGCATTGTCTTTGTTGTCACAAGAGTTAACTCTAGGCCGTAGTAGAGCCAAGCCTTAACACATTTTGAAAAAACATAACAATGGGTGATTGATCATTTATTGGAGGCTTCTAGAGCTAGTTCTAAGAGAGCTTTTCAATCATGAAAAATCAGAAATAAAGAGGCATGACCTCATCTGCTAAATTCATTTTAAAATCATGAGGGTGGATAGAAGATAGTAGATAGACAAAACTGGAAGAAAAATCCAGGTATCCAATTCTGATAAATCTGGTCTTCCTTTCAATAGAATCAATGACACCAAACTTCAAATATCTGGACATATGTCTTGTCTCACTCACAACAAGACAGAGGAAAATCTATGAACAAATAAAAATTATAAATAAGGCAAAACAATTAATATCCAGGTCTTGTTCTACTCACAACAAAATAGAGGAAAAACTACACTTGAAAGAATGCTATTAATTAGTCACAGTAGAAGTCTCACTGAATTGTAACTGTTACAAGTTGAATTAATGAATGGAAGGAGGAAAGAGAAGAAATGAAAACTTCAGAAACAATAACACAGGAAGAAGACAAAATCTAACATAACGAGTTGTAGAATCTCTTTGCTTCTGTTAAGTATTATTGAAAAGAATGCATTACATGTCCTAGCCTAAAAGGCTCTCGGGTTGTCCCCCCCTCTCTATGAATCTGCAATCTATCTCTTTATACAAAATTTGTCTCAATTCAAAAACCCTTGGATTACCCACAACCTATTGCATGCATTATTGATTCTCAATTACTTGTGTTGGCGCTTTGTCCGACTCTTCATTTTCTCCCGGATACATTTAATATATTTTTTTCATATATTTATTACAGCTACCATGATCATTGGCACTCATATTCTGTTATGAACAAAACTAATGGAAAATCCTGCAATTAACAATGATAATATTTCCAGACTGAAGTGTTAATCATGAAAAAACAAGCACCAAGGCTCGTCCTTCTCATCTATTTCTATCATTTGTTCATTTTCCACCTATGTGCGAATATTCAGAGGCTCGGCTTTTTCCCCTTTTTTCTTTGACATAGGGATTTTTATTTGACAACTGGAACCCTTACCCATCAGCATTTGATACATGTGATTGAAACCTTGAATTCGGTCCTTCGGGATTCGGGGGAAGGGAGGATGGGCTATTGAAATTCCTTCGGTGGTCAAAATCTCTGAAGCGAAACATGGTGCTCGAAACTATGAGCAAGACAAAAATTAGTGCGAGGAACCTTGACTTTAGGCTTTCGGGCTTCGGAGGAAGGGAGTTGATGTGGAGTAAAGCTCTAAATTTTTGGGCGCTAGCCCCTTTCCGCTAGTCCCTCTCCTTCATGTGATCTCAAGCTGTGACCTGGGGCTAAGCCTCCAAGCGCTTTGCAACTTCGGGTTTTCGGTTGTCTAGCATGTGGCTAATTTCTTTCCACGCAAACTCCGAAATGGTGGAGTTAATCAGAACCTCATCGATGGTTCATGCCCCCTCCAACAACCAACGGTGGTGATATCTTCGTGTTTTGTGACTTAGGAACTTGGGATTTTTTACTCCTCGATACTCCGATTCATGAATCCCCGAAGGAACTCACGACTAATAACTGTGTAACTTTCCTGGATATGATGGCCTAGGATGATCTCACTTCCTCTAGAAGGATCCATGGTCCAAATGGACTTCGGGTTTTTTGACTTCAAACATTTTCTTCCCTCGCGAACGAAAACTTGTGAATATGCGAAGTTCGAAGGATTTCGAGGTGTAACCTCCCCACACCTTTTTGAGATATGACGGTTGTTCATGGCCCTGATACCTTTTGAAGGGATCTCAACCATCAATGAGAAAAATTCAATATCTTTTCCAACATAGGCTCCATTTAGGGATGGTTATTTCCTATAAAGCACCAAGAATAGTAGACCATGTGCCTTCATGCATTGGGCGACCTGAAATCAACCTTGTCAATTGTGAACCTATGATTTTACCTATGCCTATTCCGAAACAAAAACCATTTATTCACTACATTCGAAGAGGTTTTCCACTCGTTGAAATGATATACATCTTGCAAACTAAAAATCTCCCTTTGTACAGTGTATTCATTGGGCTATGGAGTCATAATGCCTTAAAATGAAACCATATTGAATGCCAAACTGAATTGGAAACATATTGAAAACCACCGTTGTACTCTAAGGCTCGAAGTCAAGCTTATTTATATACATCACCTACTCTAACTGATATCACTACTTTGTTCAAGTATAGGAAAGTTTCCAAATCAACCAAGTGAATATCCAACTAACCAAACTTAATTATTCTTCCATCTTTGAGCATGAAAACGACAGGAGTAGCTGCAAATTTCAAAACATACCTTGGAAGCAGGTACTTACAGTTTTGAAATTCAGACCTCAAGAAGTTGGAAATAAAAAATTTAATGCCCCATTTTGACTCCATGTAAGCTGCTACTAGATCGTAGAAGGGAAGAGATACACCACTTTTGCAATTAATTCATACTTTCTCCTGTTGGGAAAGTTGTATGAAATGCCTTTGTGCACTTTGCCCACTGCTAATTTTTTCTTCTTTTGGTGCAAAAATGTCGCACTGAAACTTACTGGTCTGTTGCTCAATAGTTTCTAAATAGGGAGGAGAGATCAGTTGTTTCAGTAACCCATGCTTATATCCTTCATCCTTTGTCCAAATATATTCTTGATAGCTATCATACATAGGCTGATTTCATTTATGATGTTGTCGATTGCTTTCCTGTTGAACCAAACTTTGTTTCTACTCATCGTCTTCAGAAACACTTTCATCATATTCATCAAATAAAGGAGGACTATCGTAGGTTTCCGTGTGTGATGAAGAAAAAATCTACTCTTCTTCCTCTTTTGGAGACTCCTCATATACAAGCTGCTCATAGAAAGTTCATGAACAATGAATTTCAAAATTTTCTTTTTTGTGAGGATCTAGAAAAGATCATTGAATATCAATAGACTAATTTTCATGAGGATTTACAACAGTGACCATACCTGAAATCTCAATTACATTTGGATGACTACAATTCTCCTGAAACTCTTTATGAAATGGCTTTTTGGCAGCATACAATTTTTCATATTTCAGGGCCTTTACTTGATCATGAAACCAATAAGGAAGGGATTTTTCCATAGCAAAATGACTATGTTCTATATTAGAAAACAGTGACTTTATATGGCATTCCATGAGTTGTTGGCCTTCATGAAGATCTAGACCAGCGATTTCATCATCATGTTGTACAATTAAATTATTTTCAACATCATTAATATTAAAAAGTCATTATGAAAGTATTCCTCTTGAAAAACAGAATTAAAAATAGAGTCATATATGAATGAGCTTGAAACTAGCTCTTCATCTGAAAAAGCGGTTTCATCCCCATCACTGCAACAAATCAGGTTGTGATCAGTTTGAAAGCCTTTTGACCTTTCCGCTTCATCTTCATGGAGTTTGGTTTGATCTTCTTCTTGAATATGATCACAAGAGATATCATATTCTGCTTCTTTATCAACAAACTCTTCCTCATGCCAATCATCTTTATCAATTTGAGAATTTTTTGATATTTCTTCCTCCTCTTCAAGAGAATTTCTTTGATCTTTTGGTTTTATGAATTCCATATTGCAGAAATCTTGAAAAAGGAGTTCAGCTAAATATATCCTCTTACAATGTTGATGAAAATCTATGTGGAAATCTTTCAATGAAGGAATGTTGGAATGGGGTAAATATTTATACCAAAGTCTAGCACCTCTTTCCAATGAAAACATAAAAAGCTTCATGAGGACATATTCATGATGTATATTCAATTCATCCATGATCTTGTGAAATTCAAACAAGTGTTGAGAAGGATTGTCATCCACATATCCTCCAAATTTACGAAGGACATCTTCCCAAATTTTAACGTCCGGAATAGTGTTTGGAAAACCATAAACATTTGTAAAGTCCAAAGGAGAAAACCTCGCAACAATCCAAGCAATGAACGAATTTGACATTTTGAAACTAGTGGAGTCGTCAGTGAATCATGTAGATTCTTCGAACCAAGGAGTTTCTAGGTGAATGATCACAACCAATTGAATGCATATCCCTGGTTCACCATCAAGGAAAATATCTAAACTTCGTTTCTCTGTCCCCTGCAACGGCGCCATAAAATGTTGTCGCAAGAGTTAACTCTAGGCTATAATAGAGCCAAGCCTTAGCACATTTTGAAAAAAGATAATAATGGTTGATTGATCAGTTATTGGAGGCTTCTATAACTAGGTATGAGAGAGCTTTTCAATCATGAAAAATCAGAAATAAAGAGGTATCGCCTCGTCTTCTAAATTCATTTTAAATCATGAGGGTGGATAGAATATAGGAGATAGCCAAAACTGGAAGAAAAATCTAGGTATCCAATTCTGATAAATCTGGTCTTCCTTTCAGTAGAAGAAATAACACCAAACTTCAAATATCTGGACATATGTCTTGTCTCACTCACATCAAGACAGAGGAAAATCTATGAACAAATAAAACTTGTAAATAAGGCAAAACAATTAAGATGTAGGTCTTGTTCTACTCATAGAAAAACAGAGGAAAAATTGCACTTGAAAGAATGCTATTAATTAGTCACAACAGAAGTCTCATTGAATTGTAATTGTTACAAGATGAATTAATGAATGGAAGGAGGAAAGAGAAGAAATGAAAACTTCAGAAACAATAACACAAGAATAAGACATAATCTAACATAACGAGGTGTAGAATATCTTTTCTTCTGTTAAGTATTATTGAAAAGACTGCATTACATGTCCCAGCCTAAAAGGCTCTCAGACTGTCCCCCCCTCTCTATGAATCTGAAATCTATCTCTTTATACAAAATTTGTCTCAATTCAAAAACTCTTGGATTACCCACAACCTATTACATCCGTTATTGATTCTCAATTAGTTGTGTTGGCACTTTTCCTGACTCTTCGTTTGCTCCCAGATACATTTAATATCTTTTGTTCATATATTTATTACAGTTACCATGATCATTGACACTCAGATTCCGTTATGAATGAAATTGATGGAAAAAACTGCAATCAACAATGATAATATGTCCGGACTGAAGTGTTAATCATGAAGAAACAAGCACCAAGGCTCGTCCTTCTCATCTATTTCTATCATCTGTTCATTTTCCATCTGTGTGCGAATATTCAGAAGATCGACTTTTGGCCCTTTTTTTCTTTGACATAGGCGTTTTTATTTGACAGTCAGAACCCTTACCCATAGGCATTTCATACATGTGATTGGAACCCCAACTTCAAGCCTTCGGGCTTTGGGGGAAGGGAGGATGGGCTATTGAAATTCCTTCAGCGGTCAAAATCTTTGAAACAAAACATGGTGCTTGAAACTATGAGCAAGACAAAAATTAGTGCGAGGAACCTTGACTTCGAGCCTTCGAGCTTCGGGCCTTCTTTGGAGGAAGGGAGGTGACACGGAGTAAAGCTCTGAATTTCTGGGTGCTAGCTCCTTTCTGCTAGTCTCTCTCCTTCACGTGACCTCGAGCTGTGACCTGGGTCTAAGCCTCCAGGTGCTTCGCAACTTTGGGTTTTCAGCTGTCTAGCATGCGACTGATTTCTTTCCACGCAAACTCCGAACTAGCGGAGTTACTCAAAACCTCATCGACTGTTCACGCCCCCTCCGACAACCAACAATGGTGATCTCTTCGCATTTTGTGACTTTGTACCTTGGGATTTTTGACACCTCGATACTTCGATTCATGAATCCCCGAAGGAACTCACAACTAACGACTGTGTAAAATTCCCATATCTGATGGCCTGGGACAATCTCACTTCCTCTGGATGGATCCACGATCCAAATGGACTTCAGGTTTCATGACTTCGTATATTTTATTCCCTCGCAAACGAAAACTTGTGAATATGCGAAGTCCGAAGGATTTCGAGGTGTAACCTCCCTGCACCTTTTTGAGATCTGATGATTGTTCGTGACCCTGATACCTTCCGAATGGATCTCAAATGTCACTGAGAAAAAATCAATATCTATTCCAACAGAACCTGTGAATCTTTTGGGAGAATTTACCACAAAACACTGAGACTCAATTCCAAATTTTGCTTGAATTGGCCATATTTTGGTGCAAAACTACTCAAACTAGTGCCATCATTCCACATTTGGTGGAATTTGAGAAATAATTGCATGAGATCTTTGAGAAAAAAATTGAGAACTCAAGAGGGTATCCAATTCAATGGCATTCACACCAATTTTTGTAAGCAATGGCCAAGGAACGATAGTTGAGAGGAGGGTTTCCAATTCAATGGAATTCACAAAAAAATTTGTAAGCAATGGCCAAGGAACTAGAGTTGAGAGGATGCCCTTCATATTGAATCATATTTTCCCCTTGGCCAAGGTGGAATTTGAAAAATAAATGCATGATATCTTCGAATAAAAATTTAAAACCTGAGAGGAGGGTTTCCAATTCGATGTCATTTGTGCCCATCTTTTTCAACAATGGA
Organism: Picea engelmannii; assembly: GCA_009831015.1. Lineage (NCBI taxonomy): Eukaryota > Viridiplantae > Streptophyta > Pinopsida > Pinales > Pinaceae > Picea > Picea engelmannii. The sequence continues at coordinate 12,332 of ML784231.1, read as the reverse complement.
AAAAGGAACCATAATTGAGAGGATTCCCTCTAGATTCAATCACATACAACCCTTGGCCAAGGTAGAATTTGGAAAATAAATGTATGAGATCTTCGAAGAAAAAATGAAAACCTGAGACGAGGGTTTCCAATTCAATGGAATTGATTTCATTTTATCAACAATTGCTAAGGAAACAGAACTAAGAGGAGGACCTTAAGATTCAATCACATTCTCCCCTTAGTCAATGGTCTATGAACCAGACTTATTGAATCTTTTTTAAAAACATATAATTTGTATTCTACAACTTTCTTTTAATCGTATATAATTTTGAGTATGTGCAATTTTATATATTGTTTTTTAATAATATTTCATAGTTTTTTGGGGAAATTTACACCTTGGACAGTTGGTCCAATAACTTTTAAGATGGTATTGTGTATTTAATATTCTTTCCTTATTTTTGGGAAAACATTGCATAGAACATGGTGATCATAAATTGATTTTGATATAAAATATAAATTTAAGTTAGTGTCGATAAAAGTAAAATAACCATGGGAAGCTTCACTAAAAGTGTAATATTAAAAAATATGTATAAAAAATTTGTCTACATGGGATTATTTTATTAATATTTTTATTTTCCCTTATGTGGACACTTTTGAGTTTAAATTTCCTCTAATGGATAGGATGCATAGGTTTTGGGAAAAACACCTCATGTATGTAGAAGTGCTTTGGAAGCAATCAAAAATCTTAGGGAGAATGCAAAAGTTAAATGATCAATACTTGCCTCCTTTTGTCATTATCGATGAAAATGAGAAGGAATTTGGACCTATTCTTGATAGAGATGTAGTGGTGATCATTAATTTCTTAGCATATCGTATGGTTGTGGTCACTAAAGCATTTGAATACAAGTGTTTTAGTGTTCTTCATCAATTTTGGTATCCTAAAATTCAATATGTAAGAATGCTTCAGCATAATAGAACTGGTATTGGTCTCTTATTTTGAAAGAAATAATAAGGGATAAAATAATGCAGGCTCACAAGTGTGTCAACACCACAATTATTGAGGGACAATTGTTTAGTCATTTCACATGGGGCATAAGTGGTCATTAAAATTCAAAAGGGGTCATGTAGAGAAAATGTTTGGAATGGTCATCAGTTATAGTCTTCTTAAGGAGGATAGTTGAGTCAAATTGCATGTGCCTATGTCAATAAGATGCCATTATGGTGAATAGAAAGGATTTGAAAGAGTCTTGTAAAAGTGTGGTTAGTCACATGGGAAATAAGTGTTTGTCATGTAACAAGATGGTTTAGTGGTGTTTATTTGAGAAAGAGAGAAAATGTTGCAAGCACTAAAATACGTCAAGGGAAGGGATATTATACAATGTCTTCTTATATGTATTTTGACCAAGTTGTAAATGAGAGGAGTGTAGATTTTAACCTTGTACAATATTTACAGCAAACAGATTTTCAGTAAAAGAACAAAAAAGATATAATGGAAAATACAAACATTACACAGAGATTTTTCCCCTGGAATCCCAAACTGGAAAACCAGTGTATTCTATATTCATTCATAGTGATACATTGTTTACAATACAATATACATATAGGAGCCAATAGCATCCAAAACCCTAACCCAATGACCTGGATTAGTCAACAACCCTAATTCCTTAACCAAAAATAGAAAACCATCGGAGAAAAACCATGTACCGAAAAACCACCTAAATATGTGACACATTTCCTGAGGCAGAAAAAAAAAAATCGGGGGCGTTGCACCCCCCCTCTAACCCCCTTGCACGCCCGACACAATGCAAAAACACTAATTCTCGTGCAAAGAATATAACACATACCCAAAATTATCCAACTTGTTGTTTTCTTTGCATACAGGGGGTTACAGTGTTACATAGTCAACAATCCAAGGCAGCAATGCCCATGGATCCTTTACACCAAGAGAACTTCTCAGTGCTCATAGATTTTGTTAATGAATCTGCAACATTCTTCAAATTTCCCACCTTCATCAGCAACACTTTCTTTTCTTCAATCATGTCTCTCAGAAAGTGATATTGAATATCAATATGCTTTGTCTTTGAATGATAAGTTGGGTTCTTCGCTAGAAAAATTTCACTCTGGTTGTCACAATCTATCCTTACAGCTTATTGTACCAACCCAATACTTGAAAAAAATCTTTGTAACCATATTGATTCCTTACTTGCATGAGTGGCTTCCATGTATTCAGCTTCTGTAGTTGAAAGTGCCACTACAGCCTGTCTTTTTCTCATCCAACTTTTTGCTCCTCCAAACATGTTAAACACATACCCACTTGTAGATCTCCTACGATCCAGATCTCCAGCCTAGTCTACATGCACAAATACATGTATATCCACCACTATGTCCAATCCCGGTCTTCCTTTGTAGCACAATCCATAGCTAGCAGTGACACGCAAATACCTGAAAACCCCTTTTACTATTGTCCAATGCTCCTTCCCTGGTTTTGACATATACCTGCTCAAAACTCCCACTGCATGTGCAATGTCCGGTCTAGTACAGACCATTGCATACAACAAACTAAAAAATGCACTCACATATGGAACACGAGTAATGTCCTCCTCCTCTTCCTGTGTCTTGGGACACTGATCCACAGATAACTTTACCCCAACAGGAATAGGAACCTTGACCAGTTTACATTCCTGCATATTAAACCTCTGCAATATTGTCTCAACATATTTTCTCTGATTTAACCAGAGTTTCCTCTTTTTCCGATCTCTTTTAATTTCCATGCCCAAAATGAAATTTGAATCACCGAGATATTTCATGTCAAATTTAGAGGACAACTGAGTTTTCACATCCTGGATAATATTCTTGTTGTTTCCTATCAGCAACATGTCATCCACATACAAGACCAAATAAATCAAATGATCACGAATAAATTTAAAATACACACAGTGATCCTCTTTGCTTCTTGTGAAGCCAAGTCCCAGCATACAAGTATCAATTTTTTTATACCACATCTTTGGTGATTGTTTTAAACCATACAGGGACTGTTTCAGCTTGCATACCAGCTCCTTCTTTCCCTTCACAGCATAATCTTCTGGTTGTAGATTTCTTCTTCCAGATCCCCATGTAGGAATGTTGTCTTCACATCCATTTGTTCTACTTCAAAATCAAATGCAGCAACAACAGATAACATAAATCCTATAGAGGTTAACTTGGAAACGGGAGAAAAAAACTCACCAAAATCAATTCCCTCAACCTGGGAATAGCCTTTTCCTACTAACCGAGATTTGTATTTCTCCACTTTTCCTTCTGCATTCAGCTTCTTTTTAAATACCCATTTGTTGCCAATGGGATTTATTCCAGTCGGAAACTCCACTATATCCCAAGCCTCATTCTTATCCAAAGATTCATTTTCTTCATCCATGGCCCTTTTCCAAAGATTTCCATCCTTTGAATCCACTACCTCCCTGACAATTCTGGGATCATCATTAGTAATAGACAAAGAAAAATTTGAATGAAAATCAGATGGAGTATACCTTTCTGGTAGCCTTCTTTCTCAAACTGATATCCTCAATACTGGAGTATGAGGATCTTCTTCTTCTGATTCCTATTCTTCTATAGAGTCTGATTCATCATCCTTTAAATCAAACTCTATTTTCTATGTTTCTTATTTACTTGGTAGGACTTCCTGTTTAACAACATCCTTCATTTCTCTAAATACCACATCTCGGATATACACTACCTTCTTAGTTTCTAAGTTCCAAAGCTTATAAACTTTGAGACCATCTTTATATCCAATAAAGATACACTTTTTAACGTTCTTATCTAGCTTACTCTTGTTTTCCTTTGGGACATGAAAATATGCATCACAGCCAAATACCTTGAGATGTGTGAGAGAAGGTTACTTACCAGTCCATACCTCTTGTGGAGTCTTGTCATCCAATGCTGATGAGGGTGATCTGTTGACCAGGTAGCATGCAGTACCCACTGCCTTTTCCCAGAATTTTCCATCAGCGTCCTATTCATCCTTTCTACAAATCCATTCTATTGAGGTGTGTATGGAGTAGTCTTCTGCATTTCTATATCGCACTTCTTACAAAATTCTTCAAATTCATTCCCGCAGAACTCTATGCCATTATCTGTCCTCAACACCTTCATTATTTTCTCTATTTGATTCTCAACAAGAGCCTTAAACTCTTTAAACATGTCAAAGACTTTAGATTTCTTCCTGAGGAAATATATACAAGTATTCCTCGATAAGTCATCTATAAATGAGACATAGTACAAATATCTTCCCAATGATGGGACTGACATGGGTCCAAAAACATCATTGTGAACTAGTTATAAAATTCCTTCTGTCCTCATTGCACCAGAGGGTAATCTTACTCGATTTTGCTTCCCATATAAACAATGTTCACAGAAATAAAAATCCAAAGAGTAGTTAGACATACCTTCAACCATACCTTTACCGTGTAGTAGTTGAAGACCCTTCTCTCCGATATGCCCCAGTCTTTGATGCCATAGCATAACATTTTCCCCAGAGACTGTAGGAGTTCTTTCTTCTTCAACTCCAATATTAGGAACAATGGAACTATTACACCCATCACTAATAGTGCTTCCTTGCATCTTATAGAAAGTTCCAAACCGAACTCCCTTCAGCAACACCATTGGTCCTCGAACCATCCTGCAGGTTTCCTTTTCGAATATTTTTTTTACCCCTACATCGTCCATTTTTCTTACTGAAATCAAATTTCTGGCCAAACCTAGGATGTCAAGAACACTAGGAAGTGTTCTAATCCTTCCATATATGAGCCTCAACTTGAATTTTCCTCGTCCTATGATTCTGGTTGTCGAATAATCACCTAAGAAAACATTACCTCCATCATACCTTTCATATTCGTAGAACTACTCCCTGTGGGGAGTCATATGAAAGGATGCACGAAAGTCAACCAACCATGCCTCATGATCTGCATGTGTGCTTGAAGAAGCCAAGTACACATCCCCTCCTTCCTCCTTGGAGGTCTTTTCTTATGTAGAAGGAGATTCTTCAGATCCCTTCTTTTTCTCAACTTTGGATCTACACTGCTTCTTGTAGTGCCCTTCTTTTCCACATCTCCAACATACCTTTACAAACTTTCCAAGAGATTTATATCTACCCTTATACTTAGATCTCCCACCTAAGAAGTTAGATCTATTCCTTTCCTGGGAACATCCTCTTGAAAATAATGCGTCTGTGCTCTGTCCTTCCATATTCTTTCATCTCATCTCCTCCGACAACAAGGATGAGACCACTTCATCAAAATTCAATGCGGTTGTATTACTACCTATGGCCACAACTAGACTATCCCAAGAGTCTGGTAAAGAACATAGTAAACTGATACATTTATCTTTGTCTAAATTTTTAATCTCAATAGATACTAACTAACTTACCATAGTATTGAAGGTGTTCAAATGCTCTGCCACCGAGTCTCCATCTCTCATCCTCAGGTTATACAACTTCTTTCTGAGGAATAATTTATTTACTAGGGACTTAGACTGATACAACTTCCCCAAATTATCCCATAAATCCTTGGTTGCATCTTCCTCTGACACATTCAGTAATACTGAATCTGAGAGACAGAGTCAGAATGTGCTCTTTTCCTTCCGATCCAACTTTTTCCAATCATCTTCTAAATTTCATGTAGATGTAGTACCTGGATCTACCGCGATCCACTGATCTCTGTCCACGAACAAATCTTCCATCTTGAGCTTCCACAACTCAAAACTTTTCCCATTAAACTTCTCGATCTCCATCTTCGAATTGCTTTCCATTTCTTTTCACCTGAAAAAATCAATACCACGGATCTCCCATTGTAACAAGGCTTATCATAGTCTCGATCCAAACCCTTGACCACAAATGCATCCCCCTGAAGCCAATAAAGCTCTGATACCAAATGTATATTTTAACCTTGTACAATATTTACTGCAAACAGATTTTCAGTAAAAGAACAGAAAATATACAATGGCAAATGCAAACATTACACAAAGATTTTTCCCTTAAAAACCCAAACAGGGAAAACTGGCATATTTTATATTCATTCATAGTGATACATTGTTTACAATACAATATACATATATGAGTCAGTGGCATCCAAAACCCTAACCCAATGACCTGGATTAGTCAACAACCCTAATTCCTTAACCGCAAATAGAAAACCATTGGCGAAAAACCATGTGTTGAAAAACCACCTAAATATGTGACACATTTCTTGAGGCAAAAAAAAAATCGGGGGCATTTCCCCCAAACCTGTGCACCTGGCACAATGCACAAACACTAATTCTCGTGCAAAGAATATAACACATACCCAACAAAGAGTGTAAGAGGGAGTACCTTAAACAAGGAATAGCTCGAGAAATTGTCAAAACTCTGTAGCTCTTAGGAAGCGGTCTGTGATGGGAAGTAACATTAAGACACCTAACTTAATTTTGCAATGATTCATCCATATTAAAATTAGGCACTCCACTATTGGAAAAGTTTGTTTTTCAGGCACAGATCGAGAATGAAAAAGATTTGTACACTAATTATGTGCATGACTTCAAATAATACAAGGAAGAATAAATCAGCAAAGGAAATCAAAGGAAGAATAAATCAACAAAGGAATAGATGTCAGTAGAGAGAAAGGTGCATCGGTTGCATTGGTTAGTTCTTATAAATCACTAGCAAAGTTGTGTGTACATTCGATGGGATTTTATCTAGGATTTAAATGAACCATGTAGGTGAAGGACTTCCTATTAGACCGACAGCTACAATGTTTGGGTACCCATGGATTATGGTGGATGGTTGTCCCTTTATATGGACTTTGACAATTTGGTGGTGACTATATGCTCAAGGTATGGAATACGGATACTAGGTTGGACCAAATGAAAGTTTTGTAGTGTGAGATATTCTTTAGGCTTTGGAGAAGCATTAGTTATAGTAGACCAAATAATAATGAATATCTCAACGGACAAGATGTCAAGTACTCATTAAAGGGGAGTATTAGAGAAGTTAATTCATACTTGTCTCATGTGCTAGTATTTAGTCACATAATTTTGTTATTGTATAGATTATTTTCAAGTAGAAAATGTCTCTACATGAATAGCCTTCGTGAGTGGTTTTAGGAGGTTATTGGATTGGAGATGGAATAGCTCCTTGTTTAGCGTGTAGTTGAGAGATTCTCTCAACTAGTTATGATTGTGATAAGGTAGTGTCTCCATCTCTAGACAAAGCTTTTTTGTATTTATATGTGTACAATTGCAATGATATAGAGAACACTCAACACAATTTTGTGTGTCATCTCTCTTCTCTAATTTTTTGATAAATCCAAATAAAATAATTGAATTTCCTCAACTTTCTTGATATTTATGACCAAATCAATAGGCTATTAATCTTTTGACATTTCAACTAGTTGTCCTTTCAATGACTTATGTCAAATTAATAAATTGGAGATTAAGATAAATTTGTGCTAATTATATTAATAGTAATAGTTTTTGTACCAACAAGCATGGTCCAGTGTGTAAATGGTTGGGCTCAATTACTACCCACTAAATTCCAAATAGAATTAATGAATACCTCAACTTTCTTCACCTCTCTATCCTAGTCAATGCATCATTTATTCTTCTTTAATTATTTTTGCTTTGGACTTTAGGCTTTCCAAGTTTTGTATCATTTCAAAGACTTTAAATGTAGAATTAATAAATCTAGGTTAAGATAAATTATTCTAGTTATATTAAAACAATAAGAATTCAAATAAAATTATTGAATTTTCTCAACTTTTTTCATCTTATGTTAAATCAATATATCATTAATCTTTCAATATTTCAATTAATAATGTTTTTCTATAACTTTATATATAATTAATAAATTGACAATTAGTGTAAATCTGTACTAATTTTACTTGCATAACAATAATCTATATTAATTATATTAACACAACAATAATTCTTGTATCAAAAGAAGCCTAGTTCATTATATAGTGAATTTGGCCAAATTGAAACGTAGTACATTGGTCCAAATTAATATCCACCAAATTCCAAATAGAATCAATGAGTTATTGAACTCTTTTAGCTTCTACGTCATGGTCAATATGACATTGTTCCTTTTCCCATTGGCTTTAAGATATTTTCATTTGGTCTAATTTTTTTTAAGATTATGTAAAATTAATACATGTAGATTAACTTTTACCATCTCTATGTTCTAGTTAATATGCCATTATTCCTTCTTCCATTTCAAAATCACAAAGTTCAATTTTTATTGTCTTTCACTTTCAAACTCACAAAGTTCAATTGTCATTGTCTCTCACTTTCAAAGTCACAAAGTTAAATGTTCAATGTCAAAGTCACAAAGTTAAATGGTCAT
>ML784230.1:494262-519323 GCA_009831015.1 Picea engelmannii | reverse complement strand
TTCACCCTATGCTCATGACACATGTATGTCAGTCTTGGGAGACGTCTCTCTCCCACCTGAACAGAGGAGAAAGTCCTTCCATGGCTCTCCCTTTTAAGCCAATTGACTCTCTCTTAGATGAGGCTCACTCTGGGTCTGCATGTAATAACATATAGCATCTTGAGTCTTTATCATTCCTTGTCAAATCACCATGATTAGGATGAATACCACACCAGGATCTTTCACAACAAGTACACACCTGTGAGTGAATGTTAGCCTAATGCTAGCTGACACATGGAAAGCACTTCAATCACCTCAAGTCCATATTATTCCTTATCATGATCAAGGAAGGACTACGTCTGGGCCCATTTACCACAAGTGAACCTTTATGATAAATGTATCCTATCTCCCTTGGTCTACAACCCAATCTAGGAGAAGTTCCACCCGATGTTGAAACATCAACACTCCCTCTTAGCTAGGGAGGTATCTTTCCATAGTAGTACAAAACTAATGTCCAAAGACACGTAGTCTCTACCAATGGTACACAACCACCATAGTAGCAAAAGTTTTGTCACACATGGCACTCCCATGTGGACTTATAGAGGCTACACCCTCTAGAAACACTAGGGTCAACTCCCATAGTGTGTGATTTCAAGGGTCAAATCCCTTGACATGTCCTCATGTTCTCACCACATGGAATGTTGGGCTATAATACCAAATGCACTTATCCCTTATTAAATAAGTGTCCCACTTATCCCTTCTCGAATAAGTGTCCGCACAAATCAACTCAACTCAATTCACAGAGGAGTACGATCTGGAGAATGTTTGTCACACATGGCACTCCCATGTGGACTTCTAGAGGCTACATCCTCTAGAAACACTAGGGTCAACTCCCATAGTGTTTGACATCAAGGTTCAAATCCCTTGACATGTCGTCATGTTCTCTCTACATGGGATGTGTCCTCATGTGCTCTCCATAAGGGACATTGGACTATAAGCCCAAACACACTTATCCCTTCTCAGACAAGTGTCCCACTTATCCCTTCTTGGATAAATTTCATCACATATCAACTCACCTCAGTCACAAAGGAGTATGATCTGGATAATGTCTCAAGAAGCTTCAAACATCAACACTCCCTCTCAGTGAGGGAGGCATTCTCTGCCATGCAAAGTCTGTCACGAAAGTACTTGAACTTCGTCTCAGTTTGGTAAGAACATCAACAACCTGCTCATCCGTAGGAAGGTACATCACCAATACTTCCTTCCTTTGCACCATGTCTCGGATGTAATGGTACTTGATATCAATGTGGTTCTATTTTTCATGAAACACTAGATTCTCTGATATCTTCACACAACTTTGGCTACCATAATGAATAATGGTGGAATCTAGCACTTGTTTGGATAAATCTCCAAGGAGCTTGAGAATCCACACTACTTCACAGACTGACATACTTAATGCAATGTACTCTTCTTCTACTATTCTCAAAGCCACATAAGTGAGTTTCCTGCTACAATAGGAAACCATGAAAGATCCCAAAGTGAAGCAACATTTGAAGGTGCTCTTTATTTCAACTACACTCCATGCCCAATCAAAGTCAATATATTCTTGACATATCATATCAATACTGGAAGTATATCTCAGACCATTTCCAACTGTGCCTCGGAGGTATATCAACACATGCTTCGCAACAATCTAGTGTGCCTATCTCTACTGACTCATAAACTGGCTAAGTGCACTCACTGCATAGAAAATATTTGTTCTGGTGTTAACCAGATACATCAATGATCCAATCAGTTTTCTATACAAATTCAGATCAATTTCGTCAGAATTGGAAAAAGACACACTTAGTTTCTTCAGATTCATCACCATTGGTGTAGCCACAGGCTTCAAGTTCAACATCCCAAACTTCTTCAATATTTCAACTGTGTACTTCCCCTGACTCAGGAAGATCTCATCAGATATTTGCCACACCTCTAGTCCTAAGAAGTAGTGAATCATACCAAGGTCCTTCATCTCAAACTTAGAGGCCAATGCATACTTTCATTCAACAATCAGGCTCTCTATACTGGTGAGGAATAAATAATAAACATAAAGGAACAAAATCAGGGACTCACCATTAACAATCTTGTAGTACAGGTTGGGATCAACAACACTTGTGTTGAAGCCCAAAAATCATTAGGTTTCCATCAATCCTTGCATACCAAGCTTGAGGTGGTTTCTTGAGTCCATACAAGGCCATCTTCAACCTGCACACATGAGATTCCTTCTCATGTATCACGAAACCATCTGGTTACTCGATGTACACTTCTTCCTCAATCTCTCCATTGAGAAAGGTTGTCTTTACATCCATATGATGTACTCTCTAACCTATGGATGTTGCAGGGGAAATAATAATTCGGATAGAAGTTTATCGAGCAATAGGAGAAAATATCTCCTCATAATCTATTCCCTCCACGTGAGATAATCCTCTAGCAACAAATCTCATTTTGTGCTTCTCGATGCTCCTGTCAACTGTGTTTTTGATCTTGCAGATCCATTTAGAAGTCACTATAAACTTCCCCTCAGGTCTCGGAACAATATCCCACACATCATTTTTCATGATGTATTGATACTCCTCCATCATGACATCTCTCCATACTTCATGACTAGTTGCCTCCTCATAATAGGAAGGCTCAAAATGAATGATGTGGATCATAACTATGTCATAGCATGAATATCTTTGAGGTATCTTTCTCACTCGGAAGGTACCACGAGGAGCTACATATACTTCTACCTCTTGCACATTCTAATGAGCCCATGTAGGTCTCTTCTGAACTACTACAATATCTTTGGGAACATCAATTGGAGCTACAAGATGAACATGATCAATTGGATCAATTTTATCAATCTCCATGTGAGATCCTATAGATCTCTTTAAACGATACCTCCTCCTCAAAGGCAACATCTATGCTCACCTCAATCTGTCTCTGACCAAGGATGTAGATCCGATATGCCTTCGAAGAATCATTAAACCCCACAAATGTACCCTTTCTTCATGAAGGTTCTAACTTGATACTTTTTTCCTTGGGTACATGAATGTATATTGGACACCCAAATATCCTGAAGTGTCTAAGCTCAGGCTTCACTTCGGTGAAGGCCTCCTCGGGCATCATGTTCCTTAAAGTCTTATGAGAAATTTTGTTCTGAACATACACTGCAGTCATGGATTCCTTTTCCCAGAGAAGTATAGGTAAATTCTGATCATGCTAAGTCATCTTGGATCATACTTGATATATCGAGGTTCCCTCATGAAACCAATGTCTCGGGAAGATGAAAAACATCAACACTCCCTCTATAGCGGGAGGTGACTCCTCCTCTATCTCTGCTCCCTCTAACACTAAGGGTAGCTCTTCCTCCTTCTCTGGAGGTAACTCAATCTTTGCTCCCTCTGGATGTAGTACCACCTCCCTCTCTCGGAATGCCTCTACATACACTGGAATTGTTTCCATGCCTTCTTCCTCAACATCGCATGGCTCCACTCATGTACTGGGACTGCTACACATGCTCCCTCTGAGTCTCATAATATTTTTTCCTCCTGTACTGGATCTACCATAGTTTTGTTACAGTCGATCTTGAGTCGTTGTATCCATGATCATTGGAACTGTCTCTGCTATATGGCATGGTCCTCTCCTGGGAGCTACATTTCTCCTAGAGACTTCTTGTCTCTGAGCATCATGTCTGGCAATGTGTCTCCTTGATATCATGTTGGAAGGTCTTTCCCTCCATGTCTTATTCCTGCAACCATCATTATGACCCATTCTCAGAGCTATTACATGTGACCTTCCTGGAATAAGAAACAAGAACAACAAAAATCATCTCCTAGAGGAGATCAATTTATCTTGTGCACAACTATATATAGTGACCCTCCAAATAATATGTCTTCTACTATGACCAAGACACATCCATCATATACTCGATGTCATATGGCTACCAACACACATACAACATATACTCGATGTCATACGGCTACCAACACACATCCATCATATACTCGATGGAATACGGCTAACCATGTTGATTTTCTAGTGTTAAATTAAACAAGCACAATTTTCCACAAGTGGTAATTACTTCCAATGATATACAATATTACTTTAGTAAACACTAGAACATCAGTAAGTAACTAAAAAAATTTCAACTTCTTAGTCTCTTCCTTAGATCACTTAGAGAAAAAATGTGTGTTTCTATTGTTGTGTCTTTCAAGTTTATTTTTATAGTAATATTAGATTGATCCAAAAAAGACACATCTCTTTGAAAATTTAAATTTAAAATTAAATTCAATTTTCTTTCTTATAAATAGTTGGAGAATACCTTTGTAACTAACCAAAGATTAATTTGGTTATAATACATCCACATAGCATTTGACTTTGTTAAATTGTTCCTCCATAATTCATCTGATTCTTTGCATAAATATAGGTAGAAGTAAATATGCATTACATTCCTCATATTTAGGTAATTAGACATTTTTACTACCCACCATAATTTATGGAATTCTTTCTATAATTTAGGTTGGAGTAAAAAAGTAAATATGTTGTACATAGACATTGTAACAACCCCATAAATTTAACACTCCCAACATTTTACTCTACTCTCATTTTCCTGGCCCTCCTATGAAGGAGTCAATCTCAGTCTTGCTTTGATACCATGTTGGTTTGCTTCATATGATATATAATCGATATATTATTACAATGATGAGTGTTCCATTGTAGGGGACATATAGTGACCATCCATGAAAGGATGCATCCCTTGAATAATCAATAACTATTTATTATTATCATTTACTTATTATATATTAAATTTAATAATCAATAATTATATTATTAATTATTATTCTAATAGAATGTCTTCCCGATGTTGTCCAAACATCAACATGATGTCTATCAAAATACATGGCACTAGGATTTATGGCATAAAAAGAAGCACTTTCTACCATGATAAGGATAACTTCAAAAATCTTGACTTGAAGGCAATGAATGATAATAGTGGATTACAAAAATCTAGATCAAACATATTGCAATAGTGGTTAGTGTTAGTAAGCTTGTGGACCAAAATTCAAATAATTCTCCAAATCTAACATATTCAATATGTCAATATGGAACAAGGGTGCCTCTCAAATCATCCTTTAAATATGGCACATGCTTCACTAATCAAAATGGTTAGCGAGGACATGGTTAGATTGGGTCTCCTTCTAGTGTCAGGATCCCATTTCAACACAGTAAGGAGAAATCAATTTCCAGATGCTGCAATAAAAAAATAAAAAAATAAAAACAAATTTGCAAGGTGTAATGATTGTGTCTCAATCATCAACAAAATTAGGGTCGCCATTGATCCAGTTGAAGCAGAGTGGCCACATACGATATAAATATCCCATAATAACTATATTTCAAATTTTTGTAGTGTTTAATAAGCCCATGAAATGAATTCAAAGAAGCATCCTAGCACTTGAGCATTGTGCACAATAAGATGGACAAGGAAAACACTTTCATTAACCAATGATGGGTAAGAAGGAAAAGGCTATTAGTAGTGTCATGAATATCTTGATTTCTTTGATTATCCTACTTACACATGGACACAATATTGGGGGTTTCGACCACTTTATCCTTTCCTCACTAGAGTTGGGTTCAAACTTCACTATGACTTCATAGTTAAATGTCTCAAGGAGCTCATAGAACCAATGGTGGATCAATATTGAGATTTGTTGGACAATAGAGGAACATGAAATCACTGATTGCATGATGTTATATTACAAATTGAATTTTATGAAAATAATTGGTCTATAAACAATATGATATGAAAAAACTTGAGGAAAGTAATGATACTACAGGTAGGTTAAAAAGAAAATTACCACTAGTTTTTTTTGTTGCAAATGGATAATTATATAGGAGATAAAAAAATAGTTGTGTTTTCATTTTCATCACTTCTAAAAACAAAGGGGGTTTTTGACATTCTTGAAGTTGGATTCCTCCGCATGGGACACATACATGAATACATAAATGGAATTTATGGGATATTATCAACTGAAATAAATTGGAAAGACACATTTTCACTACCTAAGATGATGGACACATACACAAGGTGTGAGGACCAAAGTTCCTTCATCCGGTATTTAATTGATGAATTCTTTGACTTCAAGAGCTCTATGGATCTGTATGTGTTGGATGAAAACTAAAAGATAATTGGTATCAAAGGGTTCCAATACTTCAAATTCCAACTTGTTGATGACACATTAGTTATGAAATATAAAGCCTTGGTTCGGGGTGAAAAGTGGTTACTTGCTACTAATGTGTGGAATTCATTGCCCAATGTTTTTCCAAACTGATATAGAGGGAAACCTTAGTTATTAAACCGATGGGTAAAGAGGGCGACTAATATGGAAGTAATAAAGAAATAAATAGAAACATATGTTTCATTCTGAATGAAAGGGATTGACAAGAGAGGGGTACAATATTGGCATGCAAAGATAATTATTGGGGAAAAATATTAAAGGCTTTTGACAAGCCATTTGTGAACACTGAGTACTCAAGAAATGAATTATGGTCATCCATAGTGCAAGAAATATGCATAAATGTTGATATACACCCCACACATGATGTCATGGAAGCATATTTGAGGGAAAATGTCCACACTATTGAGGATTGCTACACTAGATCTCTATGTAACAAACCTAGAGATGTCTTCTCTTCAAGGAATGATGTAGAGGGACAAATGCTCATAATACAATCATTGGATTTAGATTGTGTAATATATTTGGGTAGGACAAAGGAAAATGTTTACCATGATTATGTCGCTATTGTTGAGGCTTACAAGGTAGATGTTAAATGGTGGAATCCCATTAGAACATCAAAGGTAAGCAATTTTTTGTACATAAAGTGTTTATGTTCATTGATGTTAATAGCATCATATAGGAATGGTCACCAACAACAATATGAACAAGATATAAAATAAAAATAACCGAGAGGGGATTTGCAAAAAATAAGGCATAGCAAGAACAAATGGAGAATAATGGAAAGAGTGAGAGTGATGTTGATGAATGAGCCCTTATTTGAGAGAATAACTTTTATACTTGTCATTTTGTAATTATGTGCATCACATAAGAACTCATAAGTTAGTAGTTATATGATTTATCCAATACTTTAGTTAAAACTATTAAAGGTCAATTGTTTGCTTCTCTCATGGCTCAAGATGTCGGTTTAATGAATATTTCTATAGTAGTCTAGTTATAGTGTTTGCAAATAAGGTGACAAAATTGGTAGAAAGGATGGACCCATAGTCCTTGTGATTTTGCATGTATAGTTATTATGTATTTGCATTGGCGGTGATGATGACCATCCTTATTTTATGTTGCTTTAACTATTTATGAAAATGTATAATTATTCAATGCAATGAAAACACTCGCTTTTATGTTGCTTCTTTTTAATCTTGATATATGTAGCAATGTATGTCATAATGATATGTATCCACATATGTAAATAAGTGTTGTACATTAATATTGGAATTTTACATATACACATTGGAATATAAATGCAAAATATTGAAATCCAAATATACATTGTCATAATTCAATATTGTTGCTTTTGGAATCAAAATTGACATTTTTGAATTGGAATTGACACTTTCAAAATTGAAACTCATAGTTTTAGAATCAAAATTCACAATTTGGAAACCAAATTCATAGTTTGGAAGCACCAATGTTAACACTTTCATAATCCAATTTCACTTTGGAAACACCAATCTTCACACTTTTAAAATTGAAATTCACACTTTTGAAGCTTAGATTCTAGCTTATAAACCTAATTTTCATGAAATGGCCATTAATTTGCAGCATGTCTAATGTCATTAAGATCATATCTTTTCCATAATGTAGATGAGAATGCCAACACTTAATAAAATTATAAAGTTCTCACCAATTCAAAATCAAACTTTTTTTTTTTTTAAGGTCCATGCACATTAGCTAGTTGTGCACAACATTTTAAGAAGGCTAGTATGACTCCATTATTTGATTGAACATTTGATGTTGGTTCTTGTTTATAGTGTAGAGTACAAACTTTGTTTGAAACTACTTAAAATATAAAGGTATAGTATCCACTTCTTCCTAACTTTAAATGTTAAGAAAAGTAATTCTTATATTTTGTCATAAGTTTGATTTTGGTGGAGTTCAATCTTATAATTTTAATTTTTTTTAAATTTGAACTTATTATAAGAAAAGTAATTTTTATATTTTGTCATAAGTTTGGTTTTGGTGGAATTCAATCTTATAATTTTAATTTTTTTTAAATTTGAACTTATTACTGTTTGTTTCTTTGCAGAGGTTTTACAATTTTTTTTATATGATTTTTTAAAAAAAATATTAATTAATTTTAATAAGGTATAAATAATAATATTAATTAAATTAAAATAAATTAAACCATAATATTTAAGATTATTTACAATATTTCCATAAAAATAATAGTCAAGAAAGAAGTAGAGTTAAAATTTATTTACTTATGGTAAAATGAGTTTGAGATATTAGAATTTGCAACTCCTCGTTCATCGGCCTTCGTCACGGGAAAACAAATTTTACAATTTAAAAAAATACCCCATATAAAACTTGTTGACCTTATTAAAATTCTACCACTACATATTATTTCATGATGGGAAAGGACTTGAAACTCTACTACTACAAACTATTTACCTCGTTTGGTTAGCCTTTGGTTAGGAAAACACATAAGAAATTAGAACTCTAGTACCGATTTCAAAGGTTTACACCTTTTGCTTTTAAATGTTTCTAATCAACTTTTTTTTTTTCCAAGAAAAAATTAACACAAATTTATATTAGGTATAAATTTTTACACAGGTTACAATCAACTTATTCAAGGGAGAGGTTACAATAAAGTAAATAGGTTTCACGTATTATGAAAGCACCTTCTCGTTTAAAATTGAGGTCTTTGTTTGGTTAAGTTATTCAAAAAATTTGTGACTTTAATGGTATTAAATATATGGTTGTGTGGATGATGGTGACAAAACTTATTATAATTTAGTTATAAATTGATGGTGAGGATAGTTATCATTGACTATTATTTATGAATGCAGACAAAGTTATCAATATTATTCAAAGAAAACCACACCACTTAAAATATCCATTAATGGATACATCAACCTAGAAAAAAATATATGAAAAAATAAAAAATAAAAAATAAAAAATAAAAATAAAAACATTATTTTCATTATACTAATCAGTCAAACCCTATTTGACAAATATAATATATTTTTCTCAAATTAACGAAACTCAATTAACAAACATATTATATTTTTTGAAAATCAACTAAATAAATACAAATGGTGCTATAAGTGTTGATTACATGGCATTAACATTGGATTTAATATATCCAATCAAACAATTCCTCTTGAATCATTGGCTTGTTGACAAACGATGACGAGTCTCTTACCATTGTGGATGTCAAGGTAGAGTACTCAGTGAAATGATGGCGGCAGTCATCATTACATGATTAGGGATGGATGATGATGTGGGGATGAAAAGAAAAATAAATGAAAGAATGGGAAGATATTCAACATTCACCACAAGAGCAATCCTAACCAAAACACATTAGACATTATTTGTCACTAGGCTAAACCTTTCATTTTGCTTGAGCATCCAATACCACTCAAGAAACTTGATCGGTGTAAAATGTGGTGAGTACATGCACTATAGATCTAGCTAGCAGAAGAACAAACACAGCTTGCAAAGGTAAGAAGACAAGAGATAAATTGGTGAGAAAAGAATGAGAATTGTATTAACCATATTCCACACTCAAGGAGTGAATAATTTACAATAGATATAGGCTACATGATTAACTAATGCGCCATAGTAGTGATCTAGAGATATCTAGACACTTACTGACAAACACTGGAGTGAACTTCCACCTAGTCTTAGTTAACTGATCCATGCAATCATCAGTTAACTAAGTCACGCGTTTGGAAGTGAGAGAAACACATGCAATTGTTGGTGATAAAACAGAGGTTTCCATGCATGACTCACTTCCACTAGTCTAACTAAGTGTAACTGACTCTGAACTGAAGAGGAGCGCCCTATTTTGTAGGGAAATATTCTCTAAAGAGAATATTCTCATTTAAGGAAGCGTTCTCAACATTGGACTATCAAACTTAGGAAAATAATTCTAGGTGAGTGTGTAATATCTCCAACAATTGGCACATACCACCGATGTGACCTTGCTATTTAGGTATGACTATCAATTGCTAGTATCACCCATAATACACCTAATCAACATGTCTTGACCAAACCCAAGCAAGCACCTTCAACCGTATAGAATGTCAAAATGCTCAATTCACCACAGGCGATGTTGTATCATTGCCACCCAACCATAAGAAACCTACTGTCACCTCCCTTGAGCCAAGCATACTTGAACAACAAATTTCCCAACATGAGGCCATGCTATGATCCATCTAAGTTGACATGTGATAGTAAATGAAGATCATATCCCTCCTTTGTAAGGTGTTCACATATCTTTGATGCACTTATCAACATTGTTTCCTTGCCACAGATAACACACACAATCTAGCAAATTTCCAAGCACGCCTTCCTTTGCCGAAACCCACTATGTGGCACCTCATCAGTCCTTTGTCTTACTCGACAATACATCCTTGTTCCTCCCAACCTATGTGTTATTACACAGTCCTAACCATCTAGCAAATCACCATGAGTCAGTCACCAAGGCTACCAAAACACATGGACTCATTGTGCAACTTGTCAACTATGCTTGACACACCCTTCATGATGCCATTGCTAGTGACACCTCAAGTTAGTTCCTTACATTCTTCCCCACTTGAATTGTTGATGTCATTGTCAACACAACCCCATTAGCTCCTCCATTGAAAGGGGTGTTGGTGGTGAAGAGACACTTCCACAGTTTCCACATTGGAACATGGTTCTAATACTATTTGTCACAAGGTTGGGCTTTTCATTCTACTTGAGCATCCCATACCACTCAAGAAGCCCAGTCAATGTCTAACACTAGTGTGACCTTGCTAGTTGAGCATGACCATCAACTACTTGTATCACCCATAATATGCCTAAATGACGTGTCCTGATTGAACCCAAGCCGGGCACCTTCAATCATACATAATGTTGGAGTGCTTGTTTCACTGTAGGT
This sequence comes from Picea engelmannii, assembly GCA_009831015.1. Taxonomy (NCBI): domain Eukaryota; kingdom Viridiplantae; phylum Streptophyta; class Pinopsida; order Pinales; family Pinaceae; genus Picea; species Picea engelmannii. The sequence continues at coordinate 508,160 of ML784230.1, read as the reverse complement.
GATGTTGCATCATTGCTACCCTACCATAGGCAACCTATTTTCCTTCATTGAGCCAAGTATACTTGAACAACCAAACGCCCAACCTGAGACCATGCTATCATCCATCTAATCCAACACATGATAGTCAATGAAGATCATGCCCTTCCTTCATCAGACATTCACATAACTTCAATGCACTTATCAACATTGTTTCCTTGCCACAAATAACACACAAAACCTATCACATTGCCAAGCCACACTGTCCTCCACCAAAGATATCTATGTGGCACCTCATCGACCGTCCATCCTACATGACCAGACATCCTTGGTCCTCCCAACCTATGTGCTAGTACACCATCCTAATCGTCAAATGAGTCACCATGAGTTAGTCACCAAGGCTACCAAAACACATGGAATTTCCGTGCAACTAATCAAGTATGCTTGGTGTGCCCTCTATCATGCCAATGACAATAAAACCTCAAGTCAAGGCCTTACACTATTCATGATAGAGCATGCATATCACTTTTAAGTTTAGGGGATGTCATTTGGCAATAATAGTGTTAATGAAAATGATAATGTAATGGATTTTGACAAATTAAAAACTCTACTTTATTTAGGAAGAAGGTTAAACGTTCTATGTTTTTTACCTTTTTCGATTTTCCATCACCAGAAATTGGTTAGTAATCTTTGTTAAAATTGCAATTTTGGATTGATAAAATTGGTGTTTTTAGTGCAAAAATGGATTGTGTACCCTTGAATACGCCTACTGCAACTGGATTATGCAATAGTAACACCTGATATCTATGATACATCAATCCAAAATGGTTCCTACCCAATTTCAAGCCAAAAATGTTGTTTTCCTCTCTATTATCATACTCTATTGAAAAATAGCCAATTCATAAAGTCTTTGGACTACTTGATTTATTTAGGAGCAAGCTAATAAGTCTACAAACTCAATTTTTTTGTGAGACCATTTTTTTTTATGGCACAAAGTTTCACCTTGATCTACTTATTTTTTTCAAAATTGTAATGATCTAGATCGTCTTAAAATGGGCCAAAATCCTTAAGGGAAAAGTTTTATGGTCAAAGTTCTCATCAATCACGTGGAATTCTAACTTTTGGCAAAATTCCTGTCAAATTTAGGGAATAATTTCAACCAAAAAAAGGGTTGAGTTTGTCCACTTATCAACTTATTCCATTTATTTATCTATATCCATGATTTGTAGATCATGGTAAGCATGGGCAAGTAGGGGGATAATTACGCAAAGGTGACTTAGACTAGGTAATTGATTCAATGATTATGGAATTGTTACACACATAATTACTAACTACTTGTAATAGCTATCTAATCTTATATCAAACTTCTCTTTGTTGTCGAAATCTAATAGTAAAGAATGGTGTTGTCTAGTTGTTCTACGAAATGGTTTTTTTCGTCGGAATTCGGTGATATAAATTTACACGAATCACTATTTTTTGTTGTTCAAAATTCATTTCTGAATGCAGAAATGGATTCAACATGCTGAAAAACCCCGGATTTCTCGTCGGATTTCCGACAAATGTCCCTGGAAAAAATCGTCATTTCATAGAACGTTTAACCTACGGCGTAGAGAATTGAAAGTTACCTTCTATTCAAAATTCTAATCAATTTTTTTACGATCTGATTAGACTCAATTGGACAAAAACTCTAAGAGCATTATTCCACCACGCATGAAACTTTTAACATGGTGGAACTCTAATCATCATTAAAAAAAAAAATGGTCGAATCCCTATAAAATTTGTAAATGGAAAGAAAGTCATTTTACTACAAGATTAACTTACTCCCTACTTACCTACCTAATTAGTTCTAGAACCCTCCAACTCCGCAATACCATGTGGGAGGTCGATTGGCTTTAACTAGGCTAACAAAGTTTGTTGTAGAGTATAAATGAGAGAAGGAAGGATTGGTCAATACGTTACGTAACGATTAGGTTGGGTAGACGTTTGGTTAAGTTAGCATGGGAATTTTGGCGTGTACATTGTGCTTTTCGAGGTTGAGTAAGATTGACCACGTCACTAACTTTAGGTTAGTTACAATCCTCTCCCGTGGTCGGGATCTAAGGTCACTATTAGTTAGTTCGCAAAGCCGCACTCCATCTTGTGATAAAGTCTTGAGTTGTTGCAAACACTTTGGCCAATTTTTCTACCCACATCTTTGCCGACATTTAAGTAGAATTTTATTATAAAATTTATGGGGAAGTTGCCGACATTTATTATAAAATTTATAAAATCATTGACGTTTACGTTTGTTAAACTTAGCTTAAAAATTAGTTAAGCAGTTAGGCCAAAATAAAGGGAGTCTTCGTCTAGTTTGGATTGAAAAATATATCCTCCCCTTCAATGTTAAAAATGTGAAAGGGACATTTATGCACATTAAATGCAATTTAGCATAAGTAGATATGAAGGGAGTGCAAACGCAAGCAACGCAATTAATACTTTGTGAGATCATGTGGAACATGTGTAATTAAAATTTGGAGTGAAATATGCTGTTTTTTTAATATCCTTGCATATCATAATATCCTTTGCATATCATAGTAGTTTCATTGTAAGATATTTTCCATGTGTAGTTTAAATGTTTTAAGTTTTTTATTTTTTGTGATTATTATTGGAATTTGGTAATATGATTGTTGGAAAAATTGTAATTTTGTAATACTTAAATTGAATTTTTGAATGTATAAATTGATTCAGTGTCTTTAAAAACATTCAAGGTACTTAGAATATGTATGTTGAATTAGTGAAATCTGTCATTTCAATTATTTTTCTAAATTTTTGACTAATTTTTGAATGAAACCCATCAAAAACGAACGTAAAATGTTTAGACTACATTTATTTACCATCTTTATGTTATTCTTCTCTTATTCCAAAATGAAATATTTCTACTCATTTGAGTACAATTTTAGAAATGTTTTTCTCCATTTTTTGATTTGCAATTTGCATTCTAATTTGGATGTACATGTGTGTCAAGCATTTCTTCCTTATTTTTTTGTTGTTTGTTTTTTTTCAAATTTGTTATTCTAAGTATTTGGTATAAAGGTAGTATCCATTGTAGTTATAAAAACACTACAACTTAGTTGAGATGATGCAACCCAAATTTTACTTAGAAAAGTTTGATTCTTCACCTAGTAATTTTTGATCATTAGAAGGACTCATAAAAGATCTTAATCAACTTTAATCCTTGATTAATTAAATTTGATTATCTTCATGAATCTATAAATTTGTAATATTACTATAGGTTATAGTTGTTTAATTAACCAACTTAGCTTTTCCACATTCTTTAGAGTACTTGTTTTCATGTATGTTTGATCTTTATTATGTTTATGAAATTATATACAAAATGTTAATGAGTTTCTTTTTAAGTTTCAGTTAGGATTAGAATTGTATTTACTAAGTAGAACAACGCAATATTATTTTGCAAATATAGTAAATTTGGAAAAAAAATATTATTTTGAAGAAAAAGGGTTTTTCAAATTCTAGAGTTCGAAGTCGTTTCACAACTTATAAGACCATTGTAAATCCATCTTAAACCCAAATCTATCAAGCACCGAGAGGGATCCAATTTCTTAAGGTGTATTTTTTTATATATATATTATTTCATTCCATGTCAAGTTTTACACGTTATTGTTATTTTTTGTTTTTTTTTTTATTTGAGTCGACTTTGTTTTTATTAGTTATTTTTTGTTTTTTTTATGGAGCAGATTTTATTTTTATTATTTTTATATTTTGATCCAGGAGGATCTCGATGGCCATCCACCTTGCCCAACTAGCTCAAAACAATGTTTTTGGCAACTTACTATTTTTAGTAGTTTTTCGGGTCCCAAACTTCCAGGCCATTTCGAGGGCCTAAACGATGATTTTCCACAATCGGGCACCTCAAAAATAGCCAAAATATTTAATCGAGCCCCCTAAATGAAGCTCCTCATCAATAACTTTCCAACAAGCTATCGTGCGCCCCAAACATAGATCGTATGCAAAAGTTACGACCCCGTGAAGTTGATGTACTAACTTACCCCAACAGGGCCCACATGACTTTTGGCGCTAGGGTTAGGTTTTTGGATGTCTAGGGTTTTGGCGTTCATGTTTATTGTAAAAAGGCCTTCAAATCCTCATTGTACTTATCTTCTTACGAATGAGCGTAGCCGTCACATCTCTTCTCAAAGATAAGATGCTACCATTCTAGCAAGCTTGTTTTCAGTCTGCATTTTACAGTTTCAACATATTTCTTATTTAATAGAAGTCAATTTTTTACTGTATCTTTGTTATTGTTCACTATGTCTTTGTGTTAACATTATAAATCTGTGGTTTCATTTTGTTCCACTCATAAATCTGGATCAATGGTATCATAGCAGTCTATTCCTTGTCATTTTTTTTAATGCATGTCCCCGATGCGGTCAAGGTATAGAGAGTTGGGTCTCGAGCTTGTTTCTCTCGAGGAAAAATGCTCTCGCACGCCCAAGAAACCATCCATGGCGGGAGAAAAGAAAGACGTCGAACATGAGATCCTTTCAAAATGTTGCTCGAAGAAACCCTTGAGCGATAGAGGAACGAGATGATGGACAACTTTGCACAAATCCTTCGATGACTGTCGACAAGTGATGCATCCACCTCAAGCAGAGGCCTCACCCCCTTCAAGGTACAGATCAATTTTGATATTCCTATATTTTAAGGTCAAATACATGTGGATGTCGTAGATAAATGGTTAAACCTTCTAGAAGGGTATTTATTTGTCCACAACTTTTCTGATAGAGAAAAGATTTCATTTGTGCTCCTCAAGGTCGTCCCCCCTGTCAAAGATTGGTGGGAGACTTTATGTGAGCAAAAGGAAATAGAGGGTTCCATATTATTTGTAGTTGCACCCACTTGTGGTTCCTTTAGGGGTTTTATTAAGGAACAATACTACCCTGTCGAAAGTTATGACGACTTGTATACAAGATGGACCACATTGCGGCATGAAAGAGACCAAGCAATGCCATAGTTCACCAATGTCTTCCATACCTTGCGCACCAAGTTGGGTATCAAATATTATGAGTGATATCCGGTGCTCAAGTACCGTGGCTGTCTACATAGCTACATCCAGACAGAAATGGAGTTTTTGGACATCTCATCCTTGGGCGTGGCCTATCGTTATGATGTAAAAATCAAGCAGAAGCTTAAACAAAAAAAACGTCAGTTTGGGTTTGGGAACCCCTCATAGTAGAAGCAGTGCAAGGGCAGCCCCAACCCATAGAACAAAGGACAGAGCAAAGATGGGAAACCTCAAGACAACCAGTCCAAGCTGCAAGAAAATAAGGACAATGGGAAGACAAAGAAAGATATCGGGAAGTGGTGCGACTTCCATAAGAACCCCTAACATAACACTGTTGATTGTCGCTCAAAGAAATCATTGGTGGCCGAGGTAAAATCCTTTGAATAAGATGTGGTTTCTGACTCTGATTCAGAACCATAAAAGGGGAGATGAATCATTGACTTGGAACCTAGTGCCACCGTTTCTACCACCAAGATCTAGCCCAGTGAACCTGATGAGCCATAGGAAAGTGAGTGCATTTTTCATTCAAAGATGTGGGTGAAAGGAACTCTGCTGCACTTCATCGTTGATAGTGGTAGCCAGAAGAACCTCATCTCAGCAAAGATCGTCAAGCGGCTAGCCCCGCCGACAATGTCGCACCCGCAACCCTACACCATCGGATGGCTCCGTCAAGGAAGTGATCTTTGTGTTAGCCAACAGTGTCGTCTGTCGTATGACATCAAGCCATTCAAAGATGAGGTATTGTGTGATGTTTCTCCCCTTGAAGTTTGTGATGTTCTTTTGGGCCAACCTAATTTATGGAAACAACATGTTGTATATGAGTCTAGGCCTCACAGTGTTATTATTACTTTGAACAGGAAATTGTACAGGATACTCGAGGTAGTCCCACCTAGTGATATTTCCTTGATCTCTGCCAAGCAATGCAAGAAGGTCATTTCCTAGATCGGGAAGTTTTTCTTCTTCGTGATTCGCTCTTAGAGTGAGAGAAAGGTTTCTGCCACATCCTTGGCCTTCGCGACCGACCTCTCCACACAGAAAAAGCAAGTGGATAAGGTCATGGAAGAATACAAAGACATCTTCTCATAACCTATTGGGGTACCTATGCACTGTCAAGTCAAGCATCCCATCGATCTGACCCCCGACAAACTGTTACCCAATGGGCCAGTCTATCACCACTCTCTGCTAGAAAATGAGGAGATCAAGTGTCAAATCGAAGAATTGCTCCACAAGGGGCACATCTGACCCAACTCATCACCTTGCGAAAGCCCAATCATGCTAGTGCAAAAGAAAGATGAGACATGGCGACTATATATTGATTATTGGGCCCTAAATAAAATCACAATCAGGAACCGGTACCCAATTCCCCGAATCGATGATCTCCTTGATCAGCTCAAGGGGGCCAAATACTTCAGTAAGATTGATCTGAAATCTGGCTACCATTAGGTCCCAATAGAACAAACAAATGTATGGAAAACTGCCTTCAAGTCAAAAGAAGGTATTTTTGAATGATTGGTCATGCCCTTTGGTTTGACAAATGCCCCAACAACTTTCATGAGGATGATGGACGATATCTTGTGGCATTTCACTAATTATTTTGTGGTGGTGTATCTGGATGACATCCTCATCTACAACAAGACTTGGGTAGAACACTTGTAGCATATTCACCAGGTTTTGCAGACTCTTCGACAGAACAAGCTATATGCCAACTTGGAAAAATGCTCCTTGGCATGGACATGGTCTAGTACCTAGGCTACATTATTTATGGGCATGGTGTGCATGTTGATCCAACTAATATCCAAGTCATCTATGACTATCCAGCCCCAACCACGCTCACTAAGATTCAGAGCTTCTTAGGCCTTACCAATTTCTATCACACGTTTGTGTTGGGATTCTCCCATATTTCATGGGCCCTCAACCAAATAACCAGGGAGAAAATAACTAGGGGTGGTGGTAAGGAAAACATTGTGTGGGGCCTGCCCCAACAGAAAGAATTCGATGATTTGAAGCAACACTTTTTCTCAGATCCAATGATTTCATTACTTGACCAACAACAACCCTTTGAGATCGAGACAGATGCTTTAGACTATGTTGTGGGTGCAGTCCTCACTCAACACGACCACCCCATGTCCTATCATAGTAAGACACTATCATATGTTGTCTGTAAGCACCCTACTTATGAAAAATAAATTTACTGCATTGTGCAAGCCTGCTGCCAGTGGATGCTTTACATTCTCAAGAAGAAGATTTTCATCCACACTAATCATAAGTCGTTGCAGTTCATGCAGACATAAGGAAAATTTCATAATGACCTCCATCAAAAGTGGTCCACATATTTGCAGCAGTTCCACCTCAACATCAAGTATAAAACAAGAAGTACCAACCGAGTCATTGATTGCCTCATCCAATCTCCAGTTGTGACACTCACCACAGTGCTAGACTCTTGAAGCCACGAGTCCTCTGGATGGCCCCACCTCTATGAGACAGATCCAGACTTTTCCAACACTTACCATATGTTGGGCACAAACATCATTGTCACTAATTTCCATCTTCAGGATGGGATGTTGTGCCATCTGGGCCATCTCTATGTTCCATTAAGCGAGCAACTGAAGTTGATTTGGGAATCCCAATACAGTTGGGTGGCAGGATACTTCAGTGTGGAAAAGACAATGGCAGTGTTGCAATGACATTTCTACTGGATGAAACTTCGACAGGATGCCATCAAGTATATATGGTCTTGCACTGCCTGTGCTATTGCCAAACTAGCCACTAAGAAACAAGGATTGTACACTCCTCTGCCTACTCTTGATAGGCCCTGGGAATCCATCTCAACAGACTACATGTTGGGCCTTCCATCCAATAAGCAGGGAAATGATTGTGTTTTGTGGCTGTTGATCATTTTTCCAAGATGGAAATTTTGGTCGCTTGCAAGAAGAACATCACAACGGAGGCCACTACCTCTTCTTTGATTGTGTGTGGGTACACTTTGGGATCCCACAAACCATTATCTCAGATCAGGATAGTCAGTTCCTCAGCACATTCTGGTCAAGCCTCTGGTCACTATTGGACACCAAGCTCACCAATTCCACTGCCTTCCACTCCCAGACGGATATCCAAACTGAGGTCGCCAAATGGATGATCGTACACATCCTACACATGTACAATTCCAATCACCCCCGCACTTGGGATGAGAGTCTTCCCTATGTTTAACACAACTACAACAGATCCATACATAGCTCAACTGACCACATCCCCTTTCAGGTGGGGTTGGGATTTCAACCATTGGGTCGCATGGATGTTGCACTACCCCTTGCGGCCACCCAAGCAAACTCGTTGCATGCTCCAACTTAAGCTATCAAAGCCGCCCGATTAATTGAATGGATCCAGCACATCCTCCAACATGTTCATGATATTTTACAGAAGTCCAATGCCAAGTACAAGTAGTGCCATGATCAACATGAGGTGCCACACCAATTTCAGGTGGGTGACAAAGTTTGGTTGCACTTGCAGAAAGAACGCCTTACAGGGCCTCATCGAAAGCTTCATCCACTCCGCTATGGACCTTACACCATCACCAATTCTCTAGGTGACAATTATTTTGAGCTCAACCTTTCCCCCTTCCTTGTCTTGCACCCAATGTTCAATGTGGACCTCCTTTGGCCTTATTTTCCACCATTATTAGACACCTCAGAGATAGCAGAACAATTGACACCAACAGAGCTCAACCCTGACTACGTGGAACATGCATCCATTAACCAAATCATGGACACATAGGTCAATGGAACTCACCAGCAAAGGATCCAACTTTATCAGGTTGTCAAAGCAGGGTAGCTCATGCACCAAGGCAAGTGGCTCACTCGGGGACAAATTCAACAGAAATTTCCTCATCTGATGGGGGCACTCAATGCAATGGTTACCATTGATTCCTAAGTGGGGAGGATTGATCTAGGAGGATCTCTATGGCCATCCACCTTTTCCAACTAGTTCAAAACAATTTTTTTGGCAACTTATTATTTTTAGTAGTTTTTCAGGTCCCAAAATTTCGGGGATATTTTGAGGGCCTAAACGACGTTTTTTCACGATCAGGTACCTAAAAAAAAATCAAAGGCTCTGGTTGAGCCCCCTAAATGAATCTCCTCATCAATACCTTTCCAACGAGCTATCGTGTGCCCTAAATGGAGATCGTATGCAAACGTTACGACCCTAGGAAGTTGATGTACTAACTTATCCCAACGGGGCCCACATGATTTTTGGCGCTTCATCTCCTAGGGTTAGGTTTTTGGATGTCTAGGGTTTTTGCATTCACATTTATTGTAAAAAGGCCTTTAGAGCCTCATTGTACTCATCTTCTTGCGAATGAGAGTATCCGTCACATCTCTTTTCAGAGATAAGTTGCCACCATTCTAGCAAGCTTGTTTTTATTCTGCATTTTACAGTTTCAACATATTTGTTATTTAATAGAAGTCAAGTTTTTACTGTATCTTTGTTATTGTTCATTGTGTCTCTGTGTTAACATTATAAATATGTGGTTTCATTTAGTTCCGCTCATAAATCCGGATCATATTTTTTAATTGATTCGACTTTATTTTTATTATTGTTATTTTTTTTAATTGAGCCGACTTTAATTTTTTAAATGCAGTGTTATCTAACCTAACGCTAGCGTGACAACATCTCCCTCATACTAGGTTATAGAGAACCTCACTACTCTCGGTGCAATTATATGCAATTATAAAAAATACCAAGAGCATTGATAATCCTTTGTTTGTGAAAATCTGACATGTTATGAAAATATTTTGAGTGCACGTTATCTTCCACGCGGTTCAAATATATCTTCAATTTTGAAGGTGTGAATCCCATCAAAGCCTAGTCTTTGATTTTGATCGCAAACATTGTAGTTGTTACCTTGTGCAATGCGATCAAATTTATTGCAATGGAGTTATACAAGTTTTGATCATAAGATATGAGAATTGACCAAGTTTTTTTTTCCAGGTTATAAAGTTCATGGAAACTCCTTGAGTACTTCCCTTCATTTTGAGGATGCTACTTAGGGTAAACCCTATAATCTTGAGGGCACAATGCCGGTTAACAATAGTGCTCGAAGCCATTACAACAATATACTCATTATGAGCTCAAACATGTCCCTTGAGGGAATTGAACTTGGGTGGGGAGGATAACAGTCATTCCTCCCAACCACTCGAGCTAAACCCAATTGACAAGACAATTGACCAAATTATTTAGTAGAGCAATTGATTCAACCCAATTTCTAACACAATATAACAATATATTAAGTGAGGAGTAGAAGGAATTGTTGTTGAGCATTCTTATTCTATAAATTAAATGATATGGAAAGAACTATCCCATCTCGTAATTTAAAATCCATAATGCATTATTGAATAGAAGTTGTTGAAACTTGTAGATGTTAAGAAAACTTCTATACTTGTTATTTTTTAATTATATGCATCACATAAGAACTCATAAGTTAGTAGTTATATGATTTATCCAATACCTCAGTTAAAATTATTGAAGGTTAATTGCTCACTTCTCTCTTGGCTCAGGATGTGGTTTTTGTGAATATTTCTATAGTAGTCTGGTTGTAGTGTTTGCAAATAGGGTGATAAAATTGGTAGGAAGGATTGAGCCATTGTCCTCATTGATTTTGCATGTATGGTTCTTATGTATTTGCATAGGTGGTGATGAAAACCATCCTTATTGTACGTTGCTTTAACTATTTATGAAAATGTATGATTATTCAATGTAATGAAAACACTTGCTTTTATGTTGCTTCTTTTTAATCTTGATATATTTAGCAATGTATATCATGATTTTTTTTGTTTGTTGGAAATGTGTCTGTAACTTGCGGGGCCATCGTTTTTAACCATTGGCTAAGAAACCACAACCCAGGGGCATCTAAGCCATCAAAATCACTCGGGGATCACACCCGACCTAGGCCACACCAATCCTTAACATGGTTGGATTTTTGGGTGTCTCCTCCCAACTAAACTCACCTGTAAGGATATTGAACTCAAGTCGCCTAGCAAACGAAACCCATACCTTAACCAATTGAGCCAGTGGGACTTGACTCAATGTAAGTCATAATGATATGTATCCACCTATGTAAATATATGTTGTACATTAATATTGGAATTTGACATATAGGCATTGGAATATAAATGCAAAATACCGAAATCCAAATACACACTATCATAATTCAACATTGACACTTTTGGAATCAAAATTGACACTTTTGAATTGAAATTGACACTTTCATAACTGAAGCTCACACTTTCATAATCGAAATTCACACTTTGGAAAGCAAATTCATAGTTTGGAAATACCAATGTTAACACTTTCATAATCCAATTTTACACTTTGGAAACACCAATATTCACACTTTTGAAGCTTAGATTATAGCTTATAAACCTAAATTTCATGAAAGGATAATTAATTTGCACCAGGTCTATTGCCATCAAGACCATGTATTTTCCATAATGTAGATGAGAATTCCAACACTTAATAGAATTATAGTGTTCTCATTGACTCAAAATCAAAATCAAAATCAAAATTCTTATTTGTTTTAGATTACTTAGTAAGAAAAAGGTCCATGCACATTAACATTTTAAGACGGCTTGTATGACTCTTTTATTTGATTGAACATTTGATGTTGTTTCTTGTCTATAGTGTAGAGTAAGTTGTGTATAAAAGTACTTAAAATGTAAAGGTATATGATTCACTTCTTCCTAACTTTAAATGTTAACAAAGGTAACTCTTCTCATATTTTGTCATAAAATTTTGGTCAAATTCAATGTATATATTCGATGGAATACACATCTTAGGAAACCCTCCAAGTACATCCCCTCATTTTGAGGATGGTACGGGAGGTAAACCAATCGATTGCATTTTTGACAACCTAACGTAGTGGAGACATTGAGTGAGCCCCAATAATATCTACAAAGGAAGCTAGCCCAAGGACTTGACCCTGTACTTCCTGCTTGAAATTCACAACACTCAACCACTCGAGCTAACCCACCGAGCTACAATCTTATATTTTTTACCTTCTCTTTTCTCATCTTTCTCCAAATCTTGATATATTTAGTTTTATGAATATATTTTAAACATGGCTATGATACTATTTGTCACAGGGCTAGGATTTTCGATATGCTTGAGCATCCCATACCACTAAAGAAGCCTAGTTGACATGTGGCATTGGGATAACCTTATTAGTTGGGCATGACCATCAACTATTTGTATCGCCCACAATACTCACAATTGACATGTCTTGACCGAACCTAAGCTAGGCATCTTCATTTGTGCAGAATGCCAGAGTGCTCATTTCACCGTAGGTAATGCTATGTCATCACCACCCAACCATGAGCAACCTATTGTTTCCTCCCTCAAGCCAATCATACTTGAACAGCCAATTTCCCAACATGAGACCATGCTATCATCCATCTAAGCCAACACATGATAGTTAATGAAGATCATATCCCTCCTTCATCAGGTGTTCACATATCTTCGATGCACTTATCAACATTGTTGTCTTGCCACAAATAACACACATAATCTATGACATTGCCAAGAAACATCATCTTCTACCAAAACCTACTATACGACACCTCATTGGTCGTTCGTCCTACTCAACAAGACATCCTTGATCTTCCCAACCTACATGCTAGTACACCATCTTAACTATCTCACGAATCACCATGAGTCAATCACCAAGAAAACCAAAACACATGGGCTTGTTGTGTTGTTGGCCAAGTATATTGGGCACACCATTTGTCATGCCATTGATAATGACACCTCATGTCCTTACACTATTCATGATAAAGCATGCATATCACTTTCAAGTTTAGAGTTAGAGGATGCCATTTGGCAATAATAGTGTCATTGAAAACAATAATGTAATGGATTTTGACAAATTAGAAACTCTACTTTATTTAGAAAGAAGGTTAAATGTTCTATATTTTCAACCTTTTTTTATTGGCTTTAATGAAGCTAACAAAGTTTTATGTAGAGTATAAATGAGAGAAGGAAGGTTTGGTCAATACATCAAGTAACGATTAGGTTGGGTAGACCTTTGGTTAAGTTAGCATGGGAGTTTTGGCGTGTACATTGTGCTTACCGAGAGGCGGCCGAGAATAAAGGGATGACGTCATTTAGGCCACTGAATAGGGCGACCGACACGAGATTGTCTTTCACGCCAAAACTATTCCATATTTGGCGGATTGTTACGCTTGCCTAAATTTTCTTGTTAGTGATTACCAATTTCCACATGCCATGAAGGTTGGTTAAGATTGACCACGTCACTAACTTTAGGGTACAATCCTCCCTCGTGGTGGGAATCACTAAGGTCACTATTTGTTAGGTCGTAAAGTGTTGAGTCGCACTCTATCTTGTCATAAAGTCGTGAGTTGTTGCAAACACTTAGCCAAATTTTCTTCCTACATCTTCCCCGACACTCAACTAGAAATTTATTGTCCCGTCCTAAAGACAAGTAGAATTTTGAATCGATCCATCAATTCATTCACGTTTACATTTGGTTTAAAAAATAATTCTAAGGTAACATTGATTATCTTCATGAATATGTAAATTTATAACATTACTATACATTATAGTTTTTTAATTAACTAAATTAACTTTTCCACCACATTCTTTAGAGTACTTGTGTTCATGTGTGTTTGACTTTTACTATCTTTATGAAATTATGCCTAAAATGCTAACTACATGCTTTCTAAGTTTTAGTTAGGATTATAATTGTATTTACCAAGTAGAAAAACACAATGTTAACATATTTGACATCTTCTCAAAAGGGTTATTTTGCAAACATGCTAGGGGTAAAAAAGGGTTTTTGGAATTTTTTTTT
>ML784230.1:455050-477059 GCA_009831015.1 Picea engelmannii | reverse complement strand
CCCACATTCTCATATATTAAATGAATTCCACTAATAATACATAACCACATTCCCATTGGGTACCTCCCCAGGTACCCCATATTACCTCCCTAGGTATACTACATGACTTTCCAACTTCTACCGACGGTTTGTGTTGGGATTCTCCCATATTTCATGGTCCCTCAACCAAGTGACCAAGGGTAGTGGCAAGGAAAACTTCACACGGGGGAAGGCACAACAATGAGAATTTGATGATCTAAAGCATCACTTATGCTCAGTTCTTGTACTCTCCTTACCCAATCTGCAAAAGATGTTTTAGATTGAGACTGATGCGTCTCACTATGCTGTAGGCACAGTTCTAACTCAACATGGTCATCCAATAGCATACCATAGTGAGACACTCTCAGATACTATCCGAAAATACCCCACCTATGACAAGGAAATGTATTCCATTGTACAAGCCTACCATCAATGGAAACATTACATTCTGGGAAAGGAGACAATCATACACAATGATCACAAGCCTTTGTAGTTCATACAAACACGGGGGAAGTTGCAGAACGATCACCATCATAAGTGGTCCACCTACCTGCAACAATTCCATCTCAATATCAAGTATAATACATGGAGCACAAATCGTGTCGTTGATTGCCTCACTCGACCTCCCGTGTCTGCACTCACCACCTTGCTCCATTCCTATGGGCATGAGGCATCTGATTGGCCCCAACTTTATCAGCAAGATCCATAATTCACCACCACTTATCATCTCTTGGGTACAGACGCGAATGCCACCAATTTTCACATTCAAGATAGATTGTTATGCCATATGGGCCATCTCTATGTTCCTGCAAGAGAGTGTGCAAAGTTTATTTGGGAGGCTCACTATAGTCGGATGACAGGACATTTTGGCGTGGAGAAAACTGTGGTTATTCTACAAAAACATTTTTATTGGCAAAAACTTCGACATGACATCAACAAGTATATCATATCTTGCACTGCATGTGCCATTTCCAAGCCAACCATCAAGAAGCAAGGATTATACACCCCTTTTCCTACTCCTAAGAGGCCTTGGGAATCCATCTCGATGGATTACATGTCTAGCTTTCCATCCACCAACCAAGGAAATGATTGCATATTTGTGGTGGTTGATCAGTTTACGAAGATGACCATTCTCACAACCTACAAGAAGAGAATCACAATGACAGATACTACCAAGCTCTTCTTTGAATGAGTGTGGGTCCATTTTGGGATACCACAAACCATTATCTCCGATCAGGACAACAGGTTCCTCAAAACATTTTGGTCGAGTCTCTGGTCACTGTTGGACACCAAGATCACTAAATCGACTTCCTACCACCCTCAAACCGATGGCCAAACATAGATCGTCACTTGGATGATTGTGCACATCCTGCGCATGTATAACTCTAAGAATCTGTGCACATGGGATGAGAGTCTTCCCTATGTTCAACACAACAACAATAAGGCTCTCCATAGCTCCACCAACCATAGCCCCTTTCAGGTGGGGTTGGGATTCCAACCCTTGGGTCCCATTGATGTTTCACTACCTCTTGCAACCACACATATAGATTCTTTCCATGTTCAGTGTGAGGCCGGAAAATACACTAGATTCATTGAAAGGATTCAACACATCTGCCAACAGGTCCATGCAATTTTTCATAAAGCCAATTCTAAGTACAAGCAACGCCATGATCAACACCGGGTACCGCACAAGTTTTAGGTGGGAGATAGGGTCTGGTTACATTTGAAGAAAGAACTCCTTAAAGGACCCCATCATAAGCTCCATCCACTTTGATATGGGCCTTACACTATTACCAAGGTTGTGGGTGACAATGATTTTGACCTCAACACTCCCCCCTTCCTTGGATTGCACCTAGTGTTCAATGTGGACCTCCTCTAGCCATATTTTCCACCATTATTGGAGACCTCGGAGATCGTAGAATAGTTGACACAAAAACAGCTCAAACCCGACTGCATGGAACAAACATCCACTGATCCAATAGTGAAAACATAGGTCAAGGGCACTCGCTAGTAGAGGATCCAACTTTATCGGGTTGTCAAGGCAGGGAAGCTATTACACCAAGGAAAGTGGCTCACCTGGAGCCAAATTCAATATAAATTTTCTCACTTGATGGGGAAACTCAATGCAATGGAGACCATTGCTTCCTAAGGGGAGAGGACTGGTCCAGGTGGATATTGGTGGCCACCCACCTATTCCAATTGGCTCCTCTTGACAGTTTTTAGTTCAACACGTTCTTCTGTAATTCTTTATAATTGTGGGTTCTACACTTCTAGGGTTGTTTGAATCCCTACACAGCTTCCAGGTGGATATTGGTGGCTTCCCACCTAATCCAACTGGATTATTTTGGAATTTTTCATGCTATACATCTTTCTGTACTTCTAAGTCCGTTTTGAGCCCCTAAACAATGTTTTTTTGGCTTGCCACAATCAAACTGTAGTCAAAGTCAGAGTTTGATGGATCAATGTGTATTTCTCGAAAATACCTTTTCAATGGGCTATCACGTGCCTAAAACGGAGGTCGTATGCAAACGTTATGACCCCATAAATTTGAGGTACCAACTTACCCAACGGGGCCCACATAACTTTTGGTGTTTCATCTCCTAGGGTTAGTTTTTTGGATGTCTAGGGTTTTGAAATTCACGAGTAATGTTAAAAAGGCCTTGGGAACCTCATTGTAATCATTTATGCTCAAATAGATGCATGTAGTAGCCACATCTCTTCTCAGAGATAGCTACCACCATTCGAGCAAGTTGTTTTCAGTTCTGCAGTTTTACAATTTCAGCCTATTTTATTTATTCAATAGAAGTGATTGTTCACTGGATATCTGTTGTTTTTCTCTGTATCTTTGTGTTATTGTATTCAGTCTATTATTTATTTTTCTCCGCTCATTAATCTGGATCACTACATATCCCGGGGGCTGCAATCGACGAATGGGTGCCACGTCAAAAGGAGTTTAACCATGGTAGATTTTTGCGGCCCCCCTCCCTTATGTTATCCATCGAGCATGTGGAGGGGTTGGAATTAATTATAAACCGTTGGATAAAAAACGGAGGGTGCGATCTGCATAGAACATGCATCTTATTGGTTTATCATACAAATAAAGTTTTAAAACAATACAAGCGATCTACTATAATAAGTTAGTTTTATTAAAAAGTAATTTATTAAATTTAATCCAAAATTCCTATAAATTTTGGATTTTATTTGAAACTTAAAAAATTTATAAAAATTTGATTATGTTACAATATCAATCTTCATATGGGGATTGTGTTTCCCTATGAGACACTAAATAACTTGCAGTCCATGTGCCTTTATTATTGGTCAATGTAATCATTATTCCCTAAAATCAAAACTTTATTCACAAAATACTATAAAACTAAGTACTTTCTTTTCATGAATTCAAAATTTATATAGAAATGATAAGGTTGTCAATATACAAAGATTGAACATGGTTAAAAATAAATTTCAAGAAAGGATAAATGAAAGAATTTCCTTATTAAAACTTACTCAAGAATTGTCTAAAATAATTAGTCTAAATTTAACTAAAATATCAAATTTCTAACTGATTTTATCTTAACTCAAGGCTATTTAGATTTATTTTAGATAAAACCTAATCAAATTAAGATACAAAAATTACTAAATAAGAATTAATAATGGAGTAATAATAAAGTTATGTATGATCAACCTTGACAAACATCACATAAATTGTTTCATTACCAGTAGGCGTCCATAGCCTCGATGAAGTTATCTACAAATCCCGATTTGATTTTTCTTTCACCACTTCATAATTTGTTTGAGACAATGCCAATCATTTTATGAATTTATTTTCATCATCTCTTTTGGACAAGATGGGGGCAATCAAAATTTTGAATTTCCTTTCACCATCTACCTTTTAACGTTTACTTTATTATTTTGAAGTGGGGGAAATCAATGTGTTAGAAAACACAAGGGATGATATTTGTTTTAGATCTAAAAATAGATTAGGACTATCTACATGTTTGAGAATACTCTGAGATTAACTTTCCTTCAGTTCAAACTATATCTTCTCGTATAGGTAGAATTTGTATGTTTAAATTTTTTTCTTATATTTTAAAGGTTAACCTTGAGAAAGATTATCAGCTACAATCTAATATCAAAATTAGATTTACAAGGATTAACCTAAGCATACTTTTTCAATTTAAAATAAAGAAATAAATAAAATCTTCACCAAACTTGTCAAAACAACATGCTTAATTTTCTTCTATTGACTAGGTTTATTCTTTCTATAAAGATTCTTATAATTAAATATGAAAGAAAAAATTAATCTTTGTTTATTTAGAATATGTTAGGCTACTTAGTAACATCATTGTTACACATTTTATTTATATACAAGCTTCCTACTTAATCTAGGTGAATTTAACTTGGTCATGCATAAGCAAATTTCCAATGATACCAAGTAAGCATTTCAATAATTAAATTATAAACTCTCTTACTGCAACTGACTAAGAAAAACAAGAATAATGATTGCATCAAAGGAGTGATGGGAAACTTACTATGCAATTTATATACATAGTGAAAGAATGATGAAAAACTATCATTACCTTATGACTCCAAGAAGATTGCTAAAATATCTTCATACTAATAAGAAATGAGTACCTAATTGTCTGTATGACCGTTGTATTTGTTCAAAATATTGGACTCCTTTTTTAGGATCTCTATTCTGCTAATGAGATAAGATTGTTCCACTGCTGCATATCCAAGTAATCTTTTTTTATGATCATTAATCTCTAAGTCCTTAATTATCAGAGGAAACAACATATCTATTTGTAGCTCATCATAAAATTGAGCCTCATAGTGAAATAATGATGAGTTTATTTTATTTGAAAAATCCTTTCAATAGACTTCAACATGATCTTAAAAATTTTGAGAGGCTTCCTCCTTTTGTTACTGAAGATTGAATTGTTGTTGCGCAATATCTTATTTCTTGATAAAATAAGGTTCTTCCATGTGTACATCAAATGAGGAAGAGGCAAGAGACAATATGCTAACTTGTTTTTCAAAATCAACATAATCAATTTTCTTATCATCACTATCGTATGTGCGATCTTTAAAAATTTCATAATTTGATAATGATTTTTTTTTTAAATGTCGTTATTTCCCCATCAAAATCTTCATATTCATCATAGACCAAATCAAAAATGAAAACTATTGAAGATGATGTTTTAGAGGCCTTCTCATATTCATTATTAAACTATCCTTTTGAGTCATATCTATCATATATAGGATGATGAATATTTAAGCTCTATAAATATAAAGATAGAGAAATTTGTTTTTGATTATCTGAAAATTTTCTTGAATATACTCATAGAAGCTCTCTTGTTCAGATTCATAACTAGTAAACTCATTTTCCTCACTATGAAAATCATTCAAGAAATTAATGCAAAAATCGGTTTCACAATCATTTACATGTTGTTGATTTGAAATATCCAGGTCTAATTCTTCTTTTGCATCTTCTTCTTTCTTCTTTTCTGCATTCAAATCCTCCTCTATTTGATTAGGCAACATCCCACAAGCCCATAGATTGTTTTCAATTTATTCAACATCTATAAACATTTTTTCTAAAGTAGAAGATTTCCTTTCTATGAGGTAAAATTCTAAATCAAGATGATGTGCTAAGGCATAGTATACCTTGGAAACAACTTCAGAAGGACGAATTTCAATAGTTAAATTGTGATATAAAATTTCAAATATTTTGTTGAATTTCATAATATTTTCACCATTCTTTCTTCTTACAGTATAAAACTTAGAGAGGTATTGATGATGGGATTGTCTCTCAACCCATTTGTACAAGAAAACATCATAAAAGTTAGTCCAAGAAGTAATAGATTTAGTCGGTAAGTCTATAAACCATCTTTTCACTTTTCCTACTAAAGACTAAGCGAACATCCTCATAAATACATCCTCATACTGAATGTCTAAACAATATGTGAAATGTTCAAAGGATTCCATGTGATTTTTTGATGTAACATCATCTTCTCCATTAAATATAGGAAGACATTTAAAATTTTTGGGAGGTAAATCATGAAGAACTAATGGAAATTTGAGAGGTTTATACTTGTTCAATACCAGAGGATGAATCTTTGTAGGTTGATCACAAAGTATATGAGAGATTAAAGGAATTGACACATTAATTTCATTCCCAAATGATGTATAAGAATGACTATTCTAAAAAAGAATTGGAATTTGTGCTTTTTGATCAAGAAAACTCTCAAAAGACTCTGATACAAAAGGCTTATCATCACTTTCAAAGGACAACAATGAATAAATTTTTTTGCTTGAAGAGTGTCAAAAGAAATCAAGTTTTATTTTTCAAAGGCAAGATATAAAGTTTTGAAGTTATGATCTTCTGAATGTACAAAATAAAATACAAATTTTTCCATATGTATCAACAAATGAACAAACATCGGATATAAAATATCTTGAAAGAAGCTTGCCATTTGGTAATTGATCATTTTGAAACAATTCTTCATTTTTGTCAATGAGACTCGTTTACCAGTGGAGTATTTTAAGTCTGATTGAAATCACAATGGAGTCACCAGGTGAATAACAACACAACTCCTATATAATCCTTTTTCACCTTCAAGAACTAGATTCGATCTTGATAAAACCAAGGGAAAATATTGAACCTTCGATCCCCAACAACAACGCCAAAAAGAATGTTGTAACTTGAGATGGTTCCTGATTGTCTAGAAACCATGCCAATACATATTTAAACCAATATTTAGGTCACAAGATGGATCTTGGACCAAAGGGGATACCTCATCATATCTAGAACAGTTGGCTACTTACTGTCACCAAGAAACAATTCTAACAATTTAAGCTCAAATTACCAGATTTGGGTATGAAACAAGGTGGACATGTTTAAGGATGGATCTTGGACCAAAGGGGATACCTCATCATATCTAGAACAGTTGGCTACTTACTGTCACCAAGAAACAATTCTAACAATTTAAGCTCAAATTACCAGATTTGGGTATGAAACAAGGTGGACATGTTTAAGGATAAAAATAATAGTAAACTGGAAATATAGAGATTGTAATCCTCTCAGATTAGAGACTTAATCCATTGGGCATGGAATCTCATCTAACATAGCACTAGAGATGATAATGAAAAGGTGGAAGAAATGAAAACAATATATTTTAGAAATAATAGAGGGAAAACAATCTATATCATTCTAAAAATGAAGAAAGTAGTGTTGTTGGGCATAATTAAATGAATCCAACAAAATAAAGAGTGCCTGAGTCGAGGAAAATAATGAATTTAGCGATAAAACACTTAGAAAATGACTTGCAATCATTCTTTGATGAACAATAGTGGTGGTTGTACTATTTTTTTTTTTTTTACCATATACAAATATGACTTTAAATTGTAGACTAAATTAGAAGAACAAAGATGGAAATTTAAGGAGCTTAAAATAGAAAAATGAAAGAAAAGACAAGGGTCTGCTGAGAATGAGCCATGAATCCTTGAATTAATTGATCATGCCAAAGGAAATTACAATTTCCCTATGGGATTCATACAAAAGACATAGTCCTACTACTAAAATATCCTAACCTCCTCCCCCTTTTTACATCGAATATTTTTCTCCCTTTTATAACCAAATGAGAATTTGTTTGATTTCCTGATTTTCATGCATGTTGAGCCTTTCCTAAAAAATTGGAACAATCTCCATGATCTGTCTCTTTAACATTTCTCTTGATAGATATTTCTTAGGAAAAATGACTATTTAGTATTATCCCTTCCCAAGAAATCTAAGTCAAGATCATGTTATCAATCAAAAACCACATTTGAATTAGAACGGATATGAACACTCCTCTCCTTCACATACATTTTGAAATTTTGTTATGACCAGGTCCAAACTGATTTTTTATAGAATAAAAATCATTTCTCTTATTTAATAATCATTTATGTATTATTTTTATTGGTTATGAAGATTCATGATGTGTCATGGATGGAAGTACACGTGTCGCCATCTTGTCATGATTAATGATCTTCAACTATTGAAAAATCTCAATCTTCTATGGGTGGTAAGATTATGTACACCGCAACTTGATATTAACTGGAGTTTCCTCATGTGCTTAGATTTGACCTTTCACTGAACATGTCCTTAGTCATCTAAGATTACACGTGTAAGAGATTAACTTTGGCGACATTATGCAATTATTTTTTTCTTGCAGTCGTCACCCAGACATGTGTTGATTAGGCATAGATTGTGGGGGGGTTTGAGTATGGTTATACTAACCACATATCCCGAGGTTACAATCGGTGGATGGGTGCCCGTCAAAAGGAGTTTAACCATGGTAGAGTTATGTAGCCCCCCTCCCTTGTGTTATCCATAAAGCACATGGAGGGGCCACAATTAATTGTAAATCGTTGGATCAAAAAGGGAGGGCACAATCTGCATAGAATATGCATCTTATTAGTTTATCATATAAATAAAGTTTTAAAACAATAAAATTGATTTACTATAATAAGTTAATTTTATTAAAAAGTAATTTATTTAATTTAATCCAAAATTTCTATAAATTTTGTATTTTATTTGAAACTTAAAACATTTATAAAAATTTGATTATGTTACAACACCCGTGATTGCTAATGCTGGGAGCATTCTCTTGCGGCTAGGGATGAGTGTTGTCAGAGGGAAACTCACCTACAATCTGGCAACAAAGATTTTCAAATTCGCTTGCATCCTCCCTCTAGATATGCTGCTATAAAACCAATTGACCTATGAGTTCTTTGAAAAGAGTTGAAATACCAGGCGCGAGCCGTACTGGTCCCTATGGTGCAATGTCAATTGTCAACCCTATGTCCTGACCAGTCCTTTGTCTTTTTGTTCTATCATGTGTGGGAATTAAAGGAGTCTGTGCAGTCTATGTTGGGAATTCTTTAATAATAGGGGTAGCATGGATGTTTGGGAAGGACATGGGCCACCGATCTTTGCTCTCCTATTTAGGTCTAGAGACGATGTAGAGAGGGGACATGGAAGTGGAAATTATCTTCTTATTCGGCTTGAGGGCCTCCTTGTCTTTGGGAATTCCAGCTTCTTGGGCCATACCTTGGTCCTTCTGTTAGGAAGCCTTGACCTACATTCTATCTTGGTTTCTTTTGGTGTGAGTCTCAAGGGTGTCCATCTAATCATAAAGGGTTGGTTTCAAATCCTCTAGCCATTCGAAAAGACTATGTTGGATATATTCTTCCATAATACATAACATAAGCATGGTCATTGCAAAACCC
This sequence comes from Picea engelmannii, assembly GCA_009831015.1. Classification (NCBI taxonomy): domain Eukaryota; kingdom Viridiplantae; phylum Streptophyta; class Pinopsida; order Pinales; family Pinaceae; genus Picea; species Picea engelmannii. Next base: position 467,771 of record ML784230.1, on the reverse strand, counting down.
CGGTCTTCATTGAGATAGATGTATACATTATGAAAACTGAATTCAAATTCAAGAAAAAATGCACACATGTCAATGATATTGTGCGGGACGCGCAATTATGAATTGGCAGCCTAGATGAGCTAGTTGTACCATTTTTGAAAATATTTGTCATTGTCAGATTGAATGGTGGTATTTTTACTAACTTGTAATGTAAGAAATTTGGGGGCCTCAAAGTCTAGGTAACCCACAAAAACATGCTCGTGGCCTAGATGGGGTCTCTAGAGAATCATGGCAAGAAGCAAAATGACCCAGATGTAGTGAAAATACTTACTGAAGTTCTGATCTTCCAAGTAGTCGCTGATAAATTCATTAAGGTTGTAGTGTTCCCACGCCGTCTAAACACCTTCAACATAACATTCAACGACTACAACGACATCGAGTGGGAATTTATATTTTCAACATTTCCTCAATAATTCACATGCTAGTAGTTGGGTGGAAAATCATAATTGTCGATCGTTAATATCTGCAAGCACCACCCCATGAGTCCTTTGACATGTATCGTACTTTCCATAAAAATTTTCATGTGCTACATCTTTTCCTCTGATCACTTTTTTTGGTTCCTTTCCATGTATCAAAAGACTGATAACTCGATGTATTTTCCATGCATTGACTGGGTACTTATTGACTAGCCAAAGGTAGCCATCGGGCAACTGAATAAGTAGGAAGCAAACAAAGACCGTAATTGATGCACCGTGGCCAAAGTGAGGGAAGTCTACCAATGTCAGGATGCCAGCCTGCTGAAGAGGCTTGGCCTATTCCTGTGTGAGTACCAGTGTTTTCCCATCCACACTCATAATTTCCTATGCATAGTTGGGGAAGAAGAGCTATGGGACCCGAACTAGGTCTCAGACATCGTAGTCGGTGAATCGACTGTCTTAAAACTTCCCAGTTCGGGAGCTCATGAAACTAATATTAATGGGTAATGTTGGCTTCTATATTTCTCTATCTTTGACACCCTTAGCTTTGTTATGGGCATGTGGCTTGTTGGAAGAAGGCATTGGTGGTTTCAATCACTAGGTGCCTTGGTATCATCAAGCATTGAGATGGAGAAATGTGAATACAAGGTTGTACTCGTCTGATTTGCACCTACCCATCACCAAGTAATTTTTTTTGTTATGTTGCACCTATATGGAATTCAACTTAGACTAAATAGTAACCTATAGATCCAAATGGAGTAGTATTAATGTTTGCGAGACAAGATTTCCAAAATGGTACAGTATGATAATTTGTTTAGAAATTGCTTTCCTGTTATTGGACCTGACAATAGTAACACACTTCTCGGGGACCGTCCGAACATAACTGCATCTAGTGTCCTATCACTTTGATCCGAAAATGGCTAGAACCTATACAACTCTTGATCTGAAAATGTCACTAAGTTCAAATACCATTTTCCTTATTCTAAGAATGTTTTATTAACAATGCTTATCGCATGGAAGTGATTTATCTTACTTAACCAAACACTTTAACTAATGATCATAACTTGCATAATCCATCTTACATAAGCAAATGCAAAATTAATTTATTAATGCTCAAATGATTTAAGTACAATAAAATGAATTTACAATACAAGAGATGAAGATGGCTTTCAAATAGGTTGTTCTGACATAGAAAAGGACATCACCCTTGCATTCCTCTCGAAAAATTGAGAAAAATGAGCACAAAATTGGCTACATTTTTTTTACAATGCCACAGACTCCCCTTGGCACACAAAATAATACGATGACCATTTTACAAATTGATCAAATGTAGAAACAAAGTGCACTATTAAATTCCTGGTGAAAAATCGTGCAAAAATGATATAAAAGGCTTGAAATTCTGTCAAGGTGACTCCCAACACGCTTTATGATGTAGCCTTGTACCCTTTGTCCTCTTGGCATGATTTACGAGACTAAAATATTTACATAAAAATGTGTGTAAAACACAAAAAATTTATGTGTACAATGCGTTGGGCTGTGCGCCATTAAATAGACCATCCCTCTTAACAAAATCTTGAAATTTATGCAACCCCTTAACTATAATTAGAGGCATAATTGTAACCAACTAAATATAGTGGCAAGTTGGTTAGTGGAAGTGGTTTAAAAATTTCGAAGTTTGGTAGGTCGGGGGTTCCATTCTCACCAACCGCCATTTCCCACGACATTTTGTTGGCATACATTATATGGTATATAGTTAGAAAACTTCCATGTGAATTTTGGAATGGGTTATGTTTGTTATATTATAATATAATATATAATATATATTATATACATGCAAAAACTCTCACGCATTATACGTCGAGCTCCCTCTTCCACGCTATGGTGTAAATCATATGGTAAGTATAATGACCAGGGGATGAGGGCTAGCCCTCGACCCCTTTCCACCCCCATATGAAACCTTAATATAATTCAAATATATTAATTCTCATATCATGGTTAAGACTCAATAGATGGTGCATTGGTTATGGGAGCTTTGTTAAGGAGTGGGGATTGAGGTCATGGGGTCGATTCCCCTAAACTCATAAATTGTATACAACCTCAATCATTATTGGCCAATGAGGGGCTATCACATGGCAGCCTCTCATTATCTATCCTTTCCATGTGTCGATGAACCATTGGACCATGTGTCAACCTATAACTTGTCCACCAGATGTCAATTCAATTGCTGACTGTGTATACCACATCACCTGTTGTGCCATGTCACTTGATATTATATGGAAATGTGCCATGTGTCACCCTCAAGTGGTGCCACGTGTCACCCTCTACTGGTGCCACATGTCACTGAGCTCCATTTGATGGGATGTTTGCACTGTATGAAAGCTGACGACAAGCTCTACGCAATAATGTCCTTTTCATAAACTTTTGATGTAGTTAAATTTTGAACTTTTATGGATCTCTTGGGACCTCTGTGAGCATTTTAGATCCTTCTAGACCTCTATGAGAATTTCTTACATCCTCCTGGATCACACTCCCTTGCCTCCAACTACTGGGAAGGATTGGTTCTTCTTGTGGCCGCCATCGACTGCACCTTGCTGCTAGTACCCTGTAGCTCCATTCTTATCCTTTCAGATCCATATGGAATTTAAAATTCCATTTGTTGTCAAACATGAAAATTATCTGGACTTGATTTTGTCATTTATCATCGAATTTTTCTTAAAGCATGGTAAATCTTCAGGATCGTATGACCAACTATGTCTGCATTTATTATATGAAAGTGTTTATGCCACCTAATCTTTAATGTTATGTTGACTGATCTACACATGCACATAGTCTTATTCTTTGGGGGAGCCATGCATGATTCTTGTGCACCCCTGATATTAATCTATCGCATCGGCCACTGGTGGGTCGTGACGCTTCTTCACATGAATCCAAATTCTTGGTCTTTTCCATGGATGATATCCTATAGTCTTGGTTGGAATTGGGGGAATCTGCTAGCCTCCCAATTTTTCATTGGGTTCAACCTCAGGCCTAGGTTTCCCATTTGTTAACTTGATGGTAGTCGAAGGAACGAGATGAATGATAATCCTTACCAACATAGTGCACAAGGTTTTTAGGTGGATCCTTCGTGCATTCAGTTTCTTCTTGGCTACCCAATTCCTCTCACAAGAAAACATGTATTGGAAGATATCAACCCCCTTCCTGGATATTTCCTTTCTTGAATCCACTACGTCATCCCTTTAACGTATATGTTCTTGATGCCCAACCCACCATTGCATGGATATACCTACTAAAACTATATCGAGGGATGTTACCTGGTGGAGTAAGGGAATGCATTCAGGTAATGAATGTGTCTACCGGATTTGTCCCGTCGAAATGATAGGATCTGAATTCGTCCTCATGTGCCATGGTGGTAATTTGTGCACATCTCCTAGTAGAGACTTCATATAACTTGTTTTTCCACCTCCCCATAGAATCTTCTAAATTTGTATCATAGGACTTCACACTTCTCCATATTAGTTCCCCATCCATCATGGGATTGATGTAATCCTCTCTGTGCCCTTTGGTTTGACAAATGTTTTCAATAATAGAGATTTGTGCATCCTCATTCATGTTGATTTTTGTAGCTTCAAGAGGTATTCCCACTAGAGCCCAAGGTTCCAGGCATTTGGAAATTTTCATTGGCACCAGTTTTGGCCTCATGGGAAAGTTGATGGGATTTGTGGGATTGTGTGGGGGTGCCACACCGACAAAGAGGAATACAATATTCTAATTAAATGTTGAGTTTAGGAAGGGATCCTAAACTCACCCATTGGACTCCTATATAGAGAGATGTCATTGTGAAATTAGTGAATCATTATGGAAGAATGGAGTTGGCATAAGTGAGTCTGCACTTGTGTTAAGGAGGATTGGTGATCTCAGCTAGGAAAGTCTTCAAGGTGGTGAATTCGGCCTAGGAGAAAAAAGGTGGAAGAGAGAGAAGTGTATGGAGGTGACCATACCAGTTTCCTGTACTCATACATGGTTTTCAAACAAGTGAAGTTCGTATATACGCAGGTTGTAGAAGGATGAATCACGTATAAGTTATACACGATTTGCAGGAGAGAAAACCATGTATGTATGCAAGTTTCCAATTGGTGAATAACGTATCTAGTTTTCTAGGTAGGTACATATCTGTACAAGCTGATGGGTGACATCAGTAGGCTGTACAGATGGTCTACAGTAGATTCTTGAACATAGGAGATTTTCAAAATATAGTTGAGGATTGGTTTTCTATTTTGTATTGGAAGGAAAAGGTTGTCCTCGGATTGTCTTGTTTTGGAAGGACAAGGTTGTCCTCATATTTGGTGATATTGTATTGGTTGAGAGGACTGATTTTTTTCCTCAGATTTGAAGGATTGGATAAAGTTGCAGAAGATAATTATTGTGTCTCTTATGTATTGATGATTCATCTATGATCTTGTTGTTTCCACTGCATATGTTTTTGGTCAATAATTTCAGTGTAACGTTGTTTAGTGTTAGTTAGATCACTAGGAAGCAATTTTCAAATCTGAAATTAGTCACATAGAGTGGCACATGAAAATTGACATGGTTTAAGAGATTGGGATTTGAAGATAAGGGGATCATGTTGAGACACTTTGTTGGCCACATCACTAGAAAAGTGTTGTACATGTTCTTGTTCTTATTCTGAGCAGGTCAAGATCAAGGATGATTTTAAGGATGGAAATTTATTTTAAAATGTAGAAACCTTGGCGAATATTAGTAATCCTTCATATGTCAACTATGAATGTTTGGCGATATTTTTTTAAAAATATTCAAATTTCTAATTATTTTATATAGTTTTTATAAAACGTTGGTGATTTTTAAGGTAAAATAATTTTATCCTATAGAATTTGGGTGAATAATTTTTAAAATAGCGAATCTCGTTTTTGGAAAAACCATGGAAAATTAGCCCATGAGCGAAATTTAGCTCCTAAAATCATCCATGGTCAAGCTGGTGAATACATTGAAGCTTGAGGATAGGTTGGAAGGGGCAACCAACTTTTGGGCTTGGAAGGAAAGGGTTCTCCTTCTGTTGGAAGAGAATGACCTCAAGGAGTATGTTGAGGATGTGGTTCCTAGCCTGAATGATCCAGTAGATTTGGAATTTCACAAGAAGAGGGAAGTGAAGGCCAAGAAGGTATTTCTAGAGTCTGTGAAGAATCACTTGATTCCTCACATTACCAAGAAAATAATTTCCAAGGATATGTATGATGATTTGGTGGGTATTTACCAAAACAATAATATTAACAGGATGCTACACTTGAAGCATCAACTTCATATTGTTAGGATGACCAGTGAAGACACAGTTGTTAGTTATCTTACGAAGATTACTCAGATCTGATATTAAATCACAACTATTGGTGATATAGTGCAAGATGTTGAGTTGGTGAATGTAGCATTGAGAGGTCTTCCCAAGTCCTGGGAACCATTTGTGCAGGGGATCTATGCACGAGACAAGTTACCAAAATTTGACAAAGTATGGACAAATTGTATCCAAGAGGAGACATGGTTAGTATCCAAAGATGACATCGATGGTGTGGTAAAGAGTAGTAGTGATGAGAACCAGACCCTTATAACCTGCACTAGGAAGGGAAGAAGGGGTTCTCCAGATAGAAGAGGTTCGTCAGGGAGAAGGGATTCTCCTGAGAAGGAAGCATCTCCATTGCTGAGACAGAAGAAGGATCTTAGTAAGATCATATGTTTTGAGTGTCATGATTTTGGGCACTATGCTTCACAATTTCCATACCATAGGGGAAGAGGAAGAAGGTAGCAGACATCAACAACATAGGTTGATGAAGTTTTAGACAAGTTCCATAGGGAGATCTTACTGGTCCACCCTTTCAGGTACTGTCTCAAGTAGGGAGAGATGGTTGGTGGATAACGAAGCATATTGTAATATGACATGTGATAGAGAGTTGTTTGACATTCTCACAGAGTCTGGCTCAAACTTATGTGTGGTGCTTGGTACGGGAGCCAAGAATTCAATATGAGGATCCGATACTGTATCGTTTAAATTGGATTTAAGAGAGATACTAAGGGTGTCAAATGTGTTGTGGGTGCTAGAACTTAGGGGGAGTGTCCTCTCAGTCTCAGATATTGAGAGGAAGGGATATCATGTATCATTTCGAGATGGACATGTACTACTTGTGCCCAGATGATCTAGCTTTAAATCAATAATGGTTCTTAAAGTTAGGGAGGGAAACCTATATAGGATGAGGGGCCAGCCTATGAGTGTTGTCACCAATAGGAGTAGAGGGACAAATGAGGAGGAGAAGGTAGCTCCATGAGTGGTGAGGAAAGTGGCCTTTCCAAAAATACCAACTCAAAGGGAGTCAACCCTCATAATACATGAGCGAGGAGAAACCTCCTAGGACTTTATAGAAGACAATGAATAGGGAACATATGGCCCTAGGGGATGTGCAAACTCACAGGGATTCAAGTTTTAGGAGGAGCATGTGATCTTAGAGTGAGCCTGATCTCAGGGAGAGTCAGTCAGTTGGCTTAGAGGGAGTTAAGTTTCAGGAGGAGCATACGATCTTAGAGTGATCCTGATCTTAGGGAGAATCATTCAGTTGGATCAGATGGAGATATGGTCATTGATAGGGAGTTACCCCTCAGGTTCATTTGGGAGAGAGACATCTTCCAATATTGATAGACAAGTTTTATGTGTGGAGGAGGACAGATAGGAGCTTCAATATAGGAAGGAGGCTTCTAGGGCATGTGAGACCTCCATGGAAGCTACACTTGTTTCAGTAGGTTTTTCTATAGTGATAGAGGAGGCAGCTAGTCAGGAAGACTAGGGATAAATATTTTCTTCAGTCACAGAGGGAGAAGACATTGAGGCATATTTCACAACAGGATTTACTAATTGCATACGTAAAGTAGATCCCATTTCTAGGCTCAATATAAGGATTATTTTTGTAATCAATGAACTCATGGGCCATCATCGACATCAAGTGTCACCCCATGCCAGGGTAACACCACATATAATCAAATTTCCATGCATGAAGATACTCATTGTGAGTAGTCTTGTAAGCTATTATAGCTCCTTGATGATGCCCATAAGACACAAATAAGGTAGGAAACATTGATATTGGAGGTAGATAAGAGTGGAAAATTCAGTGGAAAGTTCCAAAAAAGAAAATTTAGAATGAAAATGGTGAAAATTGGGAATTTCACTAGTTGCCCTAGCAAATTCCCCTAGTCCGGGATTGAAACTCATCATGTCAACTCTCATTGGTTCAAAATCAGGAGGAAGAGATGCTCTATGATGCTCATATTCCCTTGGCTTATCAATGGAATCCATGACTTCTAGGATGGATTCTTTTGAAGGAATCTCGATATCTAGGAAGTCATATGAACATGGAGAGTCAACAACCCTTATAAGTGGAGTAGGCTAATCATATTCCAAATTAGGATGGATTTTTTGACTAGTATTGGCACATGCCAATTTTGGGAAAAATCGAAGAAGTTTTGAAGGAATTAAAGCAACACTGGAAAACAAGGGAGTGTGTCAAAATAAAGGAAAAGTGGCACCGGAAAAAGAGGAAAAATAAGCGCTAAGAAAAGCAATTTCAAAGTGGACAAACTGCTGTGGAGCAGTTGGAAAGTGGACAAGCATTGTCTTGGAGCAACGGTTGGATTGAGGACCAACTGAGAATAAGTCAAGGAGAAAGTGGGCAAACCTAATCCACTTAGGGTTAGGGTTTTTTTAAGGGATTTTTCTCAGTTTTGTATAAGTAGAATGTATTAGGATGATGAGGGGTGGTTGTCCTTTTTTGTTGTTGTTAGCGAGTAGTGAGTTATCCTTTTTAGACAATCGGATAGTGGACAAGAGAGGAGTTCTCAGTGTTGTGAGAATTGTTGTGATCTATGGAGATCGTATGTAATGGAGGGAGAAACGTACAGTGCGTAGAAATAGATTTGCAGAGAATATGAATAAATAGCCCAAGTGACAAATCTTTGTGGGCGTATCCCTAGGGGGTGAACCACATTATATTTGTTTTTTATGTGACTCTATGTACTGTCTATGATTGTATTTTCTTTATTGATTTTTTATGATGAATATGTTATATGATAAAGGAATGAACTCTACGCAGTAAGAATAAGCTAATGGAATCTGTAGAATAGCACTAAATAAATGAATGTTATAGCTAGTGTTTAGATCAGAATATTGTGTTACAGTAGATAAATGCTTGTCATTGAACACATGCATATATGATGGTTAATGAATTCCTATTAGAATAGTTGTGAAAGTGTTTTGGAATGAGATATAATGAGGGTTTGAAGTTTAACAATGAGTAGGTTAAATGCCTCTGAGAGAAACACATCCCATCCCTGGGTTGCAAACATTTGAGTCCTACGACCACCTATAGAAGCCATATCAGGTGAGACTGCGCAGTGCACTCCATGCACTGTGTTTCCTTCTAGTATCCATAAGAGCTAATGGCAGAAGGTTTTGTTGGTAATATTGTAGTTAGAACCAGCTGGGTCGGCCCATAGTAAACCCAACAATGGTTTTGTCGTCGATTGGAACTCAAAATATTAGATCGGGAGGGATGTATCACACAATATAGATCGAAGGCTTAAGAAATGGGATGTTTGTAGGTTGGAACCCAACGAAAGTGGAGATTGAAAGATGGTTGATAGTTCAGAAACTAGAGTTTTCCCATAAATATAATAGAAGCTCTAGGTTTAAGCCAAGACAATATTTGGAGAGATACATATTCAACAAGATACACAAGAGTTTCTTTATTGAGTTTCGCATGCTATTGCAGGATTGGATAACACGGTTGAAAGATACCCATCTGAAAAATAGATTTAGATTAGTGGAGTGGACAGAAGAACGTATCACATGGTTGAAAAGGTGACGCAAACGCGCCACCCAGGGCATGTCCGCTCCCACAGGACCTTCTTTTCCTTCGGCCCGAAGAGCTGAAATGCTCTTCAAATCCCTTATAGGGACTTTCTTACACCCACATGACTCTCCTTATGATCTCCCTTTGTCCTATCGGGAAATCGTACCTCACGTGATCGCGAGTCCTACAGCCACCGGATCAGGTCTCACAAATCCCAGAACCTCGATGAATATTCTCCAAGCTTTCCTGCTCCTGTCGAAAACTTCCCCGTCGGTAAATCGATACTTACAAGGTCGTGAATAAATTACCTCATGGATCCCCGATTCCCGATGACCTGTCAGTCAACGTTGACCTTATCCCAATTTATCAGGACCTTGGTTCCATCGCGACTTCGCTACTCGCGACTCTTGATGCGATTCCTTGCAGCTCCAACTCACGAACCTCCGAGTTCGCGATATGCCGATGCCACTTGGCGTTGACTCCCTGTGAGGGTTGACTTTCTGACACCTGTCCTCCACTACGATCCTTAACCCCGTCGGGAAATCGCGATTCCCGTTGTCATGTGCACGGGACTTTCAATTCCCCGATCCCCGACTCTTCGGGATCTCTGGCCATGTGTCCCTGCCAATGGACAGTAATGATCCTGTCGGGATATCGCGGATCACGATTTCCTGTTGCACAAATTATTTACCTGCGAAACCTCCGATGCCCCAACCGCCGACTCGTCAGGATCTCCTGCCACGTGTCCTCGCCAATGGACGGCTCAAAGCTCCCGTCGGGATATCGCGGATCGCGATCCCAACATGCTAGAGTTCTATGTCTTCGAAAACTCTGATTCTCCGATGGGCTGAACCCCGACTCCTTTCCTGATGTCTGACGCGTGTCCTGCAGAAATCAACGACTAGGATCCTTTCTCGGGATTTCGAGACTCACAAGGTCTTGATTCTCTTGCTTAGCAAAATCCCGATGACTCTGTTATCCCGATGACTCCTCCGGGACTCCTCCTCTGCACACTAGGGCTTAACCCCTACACAACTTCCCGAGATCTAACGACTGACGGGATTTCGTCGATCTCCTTGGTAAGATTCTGATCGTCGATTCCTTTCCTCCCTTCTTGAGGACTTCTTGCGAATGGATAAGTATTCCTTCTCAGAACTTACCCTCTGACTCCTGCACATGCAACTCTTGCTCGAACACTCCACGACACAAAACTCCTATGATCTCCTTTAACGGTATCACAAATGTACTATACCTCGTGAGCTTTTTCCACTCTGATTCTTTCAGAGGGACTTGCACGCGCTCCTCACGGCAATCATTCAACAACTCCCAAGTGTTGAATTCCTTCAACTCCGTGCAACTCCTGCGGCAACAGTCCTTAATTTCCTTGCTCGGATTCACGACTGAGACTTCCTCTTCAGCCTTTGCACTCCTTGCACGGCTTCAACACCCCACTCTCACTTCTGAGTGAATAGGAACAAGATTTAAACTCCCTGAGCGTTCATCAACGCACTCCTTGCGGATGATGTTCGACTGCACACCTTGCAGGAACCTCCTGGCTCAGATGGAGAAACAATTGAAACTCATTCCATCCCCCCTTCAGACTTCATGTTGAAACATGAAATCACATGCACTCATATACAAAGAAAATGAATAACAAGAAAGCAAACATTCATGAGCATAACATCAATACACAGAGAAAACAACACAAACCATGAACTTGAATCAAAGCTTCCTTCTATTAATTCAAATGCCTGTACATGGGTGTTCTTCATACACTATTCTCTGCTTTCTCTTCTCCTGAATGCTTCCACTATTATTCACTATATGTTACAATGGTACAATGAGGGTTTCTATATCCGTTTTCCCTCTCGGAATCTAAACTGTCAAATCTAGACTTAAAAATCCTATCTACCAGCATTAACTAGATTAAATGCCTCCTATCTACCAAAGGACGAGAGCTTAAAGGCTCAAGGTCCAATACAACATACAAATGCACCTTCATAATTGGTTCATTAAAGACTTGCGCTACAATCCCAAAGCGCTTCAAAAATTCAGGTTTGTTTATCCAGCTGATCTCCGCTTGATGTGCTGGCTCGCTTGATGAGTTGGCGATGCTCCTGCATCAAAAGGTTAAATAACAAGTTCACGCACGCAGTAGATTTCTAGCTAGACATCATTGTCGTGGGGTATATCACTAAGTTTCCAGTAGATACACCAAAGTCATGCAATGTAGCATGATAGGAGTTTCTTAAGGGTCCAAGGGGAAGGTACATCAGATCATTGTACACTTCGATAAAGAGATTATTGCATGATAAAGGGGTATTAACTATGGAATCAGACAATTAAACTACCCTGTGTGCATGTGGGAGTTAGGGGAAACCTGAGGAAGGTCTCATATGGAGGGGGAAATGGATAAAGAAGAGAAAAGTAATGAGAAATATCCCATTATGATGGATCAAGAGGAGATCCAGGAAATTATGTAGAAGGAAAGGACGATGTGCAGTGGAAGACCCTACCAGTATAAGCTCAATAGGAAGAAAAGAGCAGTGGCCAAGAGGGAAGTCTTAGAGAGTGATGAAGAAGAGGTAGAGGATCTTCGTGTGGAGAAAATTGAAGAAATATTGTGCGCCACATATGAAATAAATAGTAGAAGAGTGAGATCTAATGAGGAAGAAGATACCCATGTCCAGATTTGAATTAGTGTAGAACCTACAACCCCATGTATGACTAAAACATCAACAAAGAAAGAGTTGTTTAAAGAACCAGTGACTGATGGTCATAGGAAGCCAGGATATCATAATAGAAGTGTAAGTACCAACAACAATATAGGTAGTGGTACAAGTGGAATTACCAACAACAGTACAGGTAGTGGTACAAGTGGAAGTACTAGTAACGACACCAGTGGGAGTTCAAGTCCGAACAACAATACACAGATAGTAGTACCGCGCGGAGCAGGTATAACACATTCAAAAATGCAAGTCATAGATCCAATGATAAGATTACCATATTTTCATGGGGATGGATCAGAATACCCAGAGAAGCACCTAGTCATGTGTGAGAGAATATGGGAAGAGAAAAGAGTCACTGATGAGGCAACAAAAGTAGTGTAGTTAGCAATAACATCAAAACCACGTGCTTGTTTGGTATATGAGTCTAGTAGTAAAAACTCCACAGGGTGCGCCAAGAACAATAGTAGAGATCAAGCATGCACTAATCACTGAGTTTCATAGGCCGAAATCAAAGGATCATTTTATGAATGAGATGATTGAGGTTAGACAAAAACCAGGAGAATCTGTATGGGGCATTGATCAAAAGTTCAAGAAATTGAAAGGTAAATTGAAGTATCCCATTTTTGACATGCAACATAGA
>ML784230.1:434008-448564 GCA_009831015.1 Picea engelmannii | reverse complement strand
CTTTTCTAACAATTTCAAACCAAGGAAGAGGCACTGCAAGAAGCAATGCAGTTAGAGGAGAATCAGTATAAGAAGTCAGATCCAACTATAGAGGAGCTGAAGGAAGACCTGAAGAACTTGACAGTGCAATTAAACTAGAATAAGAGTAGGGAGAAAAGAGAAGCAATATGGTGTACTCTGTGCATATCATAGGGAAATCACAAGAACGACTATCTGAAGTTTGTGTAGTATCTGGGAGTAGGAATACAAAATCCTTTTCCTACAGGAGGTCATTGGTGTAAATATGCAATACACATGGGCATGATCCTTATCACTATCCCATGATGTAGAAGTACAAGATAGAACTGAAGAGTACTTTCTGTAAATTTTGTAAGTCAGTAGTACATGAAGACAAAAATTGTAGAACTCTGGAGTTAATGAAGGAAATAACCTTAGATGCATAAAATATGCAGACTAAGTTGATGGTAGGAAAAACTATGCCACAATTTGGCAATGCACAACAATTTCAAGTAGTGCCACAGTTTCAACAAACCCCGCAGTATAATCAGGCACCACAGTATCATCAACAGAACATGGATCCATAGGGGAACATAGGAGGATTCAGAGGTAGAGGAAGAGGAGGAATGGGTAGAGGCAGAGGGCCTATTATCTTCCATGATTTTCAACAACAAGGACACTATGCCAGAGATTGTCCTCAACCACCAACAACATGTATGTACTTTCGCATAGCAGATCATGTGACAGATGAGTGCCCAAAGTTAATGACAAATATCCAGGAGAAGAGAAATCTAAATAACCAGAATGTTCAGTGGATTGCTGTAGAAATAAGGGATATAGGGAGGAAAATCAATATAGTGAGTAGAGGAGGAGTGAAGATAGGAGTAGATGCATAGGATCAAAAGAAGGAATCTCAGTGTTGGATTCATAAGAACACTCAACCACAACAACAATTTGATGCAAAGAAGGAGAAGGAAACTTTCGAGGAAGAAAAGAAGGAAATTTTGAAGAAGAATGAAGCATCCACATCAAACACTGTGCTAAGGTATGATACTCCTACTTTTGATATGCCTCAGTCTTTGGATCATACTTACAAAGGAGAGAAAACAGAGAAAGGGAGTAACTTAAAGAATTTCCTGGAATCTTTCTTTAAATTACTTAATGATAAGAATGCCATGGATTTGTTTAAAAATATGCTTGAGAAATATAGCATAGAAGAAGGGGTAGGAACATAACCTAAGAACATCAATCAAGTCCATAGAAAGAAAAGAACTAGAAGAGAGTTCAGATTGAATGCAAATATAGGAGACTTTAATATGGGAAATGTTATCCTAGACTTAGGATCAAATGCCAACATTTTTCCAAAGAAGACTTAGGAAGAAATGGGAGAATCTACACTAGGGTATTCCAATATCCAATTGAAGTTAGAAAACTAGGAGAGAGTGATTCCCATAGGTAGATTGAAGAATACAACAATAGATTTAGATGGTGTGTGCACCACAACATTTTTTGAATTAATGGATATGGTGGATGAGTCTATACCATTTCCATCACTATTGGGAATTGATTGGGCCTTTGACAATCAGACCATAATTAACTTGAATACTAGAAAGATGATATTTGAAGCTAGGAAATTTAGGGTAGTAGCACCTTTAAATCCCTCAGATTGTGAAATATATGTGGAACCTGTGCCTGACAGTGTTCTAGAAGATGATGTCAACCAGTTGTATAGGACTACTGCACGAGAGGAAGACTATGTGAATCCAAATGCAGATGGAGTACTTAGTTGGAGGAGTATCAATTCCGATATGTTAGATTCAGATACTGAAGTAGAAAACTGGCAGCAAAGATTGCATGAAGTCTCTATTAGGAGGTGCTCCAGAGTTACATGCGCAATAGGATGGGTTAGGCTAGAAGTAAGACAATTTCACATTAACTGAAGAGGACAATTTAGAAAAATTCCTGACAAAGTTTGAATCAGAGGTTTTGGATAGTCAGATATTACTAGTGTTGGATATAGCACTCAGGGACACACCTACACGATGGTGGGGTTCACATAAGGAGGTATTTCAGGACTAGTATTAGTGTAAGAGACCGATGCACATAATATTTGGTAGGAGTCATCAGGATAGACCTTTACTGAAGTATGATGGAAGAGGGAAACCATGACATCATATAAATGATTGTGTCACTAAATGGATATTGGTACCTCCAGGGGAATGGACGCATTATTGTTTTCATCCATTGGAAGGAATACCTAGAAATTGGTACAAGGAGCAGGAACTGCACAAAGAAACTGTGAGTTGGGGTGCAGTGCAACAAAAATTTATTAAGATCTTTTCATTTTAAAGTGAGAATCCATGGGTGGATATGGAATTAAAAAGGATGAAAAGGAAGATATTTGAATAATATGGGGTAGACACAGTGACAATAGACAGAGACTATAGAAAAGAAATACTTGAACAATTAGTTTAGTGTTATCAGGTTGCAGAGGATGAAGAAGTAGAAGACAACCCACATGACATACAGATAATAGAAGGGGAAGAAGAAAGAGGGTTAGAAGGACCTCAGTTACAACAAGAAGAATTTACTGCACCAATGAGGATTAATAAGGTCAATATTGGGACTGAAGAGAAACCCAAGATAGCCATCATTGAAGATTACTGGGATAGTGAGACAATGGAAAAGATAACTGAATTACGATGCAAATAAAATGAATTATTCCCAGACACATTTTTATAGATGAAAGGGGTAGTAGGAGAACTTGGATGAAGATACCCCTCAGACCAGATGAAATACCATTGAGACAGAGACAATACAGATTAAACCCCATTTATAAGAAGAAGGTTAAGGAAGAAATTGATAGAATGTTAGATTTAGGAATCATAGAGCCTATGGAAGAATCATAGTGGATTAGTCCAATGGTGGTCCGGGAAAAGAAGACTGGAGGGATTAAGATATGTGTGGATATGAGGAAGTTAAATGATGCATGCTTGCATGATTCTTTTCCTACTCCATTTACAGATGAAGTTTTAGAGAATGTGGGAGAACATGAAGTCTACTCCTTCACAGATGGATTTTCAAGTTATGATTAGATCATAATTTCTCTGAAGGACAGGTACAAAACCACATTTGAAACAAAGTGGGGTTCATATCAGTACACAATAATTCCATTTGGTTTGAATAATGCACCAACAATATTTTCTTGAGTAGTACTAGCTACATTCAATGATTTTATACATATATTTTTAGAAGTTTATCTAGATGATTGGACAATATTCAGTTTATTGAAGGAACATGTAGAAATTTTGAGGTTAATGTTATAAAGATGTAGGCAATGCCAGGTTTCTTTGAACATTAAGAATGTATATTCAGTACACCTTTTGGCATCCTACTTGGACACATTGTATGAAAACAAGGCTTGACAGTAGACCCTCCAAAGTTTGGTTTTATTGTCAATTTACCACTACCAAAGTCAATGCGCTAGTTGTGAGCAACATTGTTCCACACAGGGTACTACAGGAAATTTATAAAGGGTTATGCAAAGATTACTTCTCCCATGGAGAAGATACTAAAGAAAGACATCAGGTTTCAATGGAATGATGAATGCCAAGAGAGCTTGGACATATTAAAAGAGAAGATGGTGACAACACTGATTTTGAGCTTTTCAGATTGGAAAAAATAATTTCATGTGCACGTGGATGCTTCATCCATTGGACTTGGAGCCGTTTTGGCACAACCAGGTGAAGGAGACATTGATCACCAAATATATTTTGCTAGTATAAATTTATCTGAGTCTGAACAGAACTATAATACTACATAAACGAAAGGTTTGGCTATGGTATATGCCTTACAAAAGTTCAAACATTATTTATTGGGTCAACATTTTAAGATGCTTATAGATCATTCCTCTTTGAAGTACCTAGTTAACAAGCCAGTGTTGGGGGAAGGATCTGTAGATGGTTGTTATTGTTTCAAGAATATGATTTTGAAATCATAGTAAAACCAGGGAAGTTGAATGAAAGACCAGATCATTTGTCAAGAATTACTAATGGAGAGGAGCCAAATAAATTGGAGGAGAATTTTCATGATGCTAAATTATTTTCTGTTTAGATTGCTGATGATTATTTTGCTAACATTGTTGGATTTTTTAGCACATGAATGGCTCCCAAGGAATTTAGTGTCACGCAAAAAAAACAATTGGTAGTGTGCGCTGTAGACTATCAACTGATTGCAAGTCATTTATAAAAGCTAGGTGAAAATGGAATTCTCATAAGATGTGTGATGGAGCATGAACACTCCATGGTTCTAGCGGAAGCACATGAAGGGATAACTGGAGGGAACTATGCAGGAAATCCTACAACAAAGAAGGTGCTACGTGCAGGATTATGGTGGCCTACAGTACATAAGGATGCAAAGGAATACTATCAGACATGCGATGTATGCCAGAGGGTGGGGAAACCATCCAGAAGGGATGAAATGCCACTTATGCCCCAAGTAACTTTATAGGTATTTGATAAATGGGATGTTGATTTCATTGGACCAATTAATCCACCATCAAGCAGATTAGGATCCAAATACATCATCACTATGACAAAATATTTAACCAAATGGGAAGAAGCAACTCCAGCGAAGGACTGCAGTGCGATTTCTCTTTGAGAACATGGTGACCAGATTTGGATGTTCTAGAATTTTAGCAGGATTTCACCGAGAAGTACAGAAAGTAAAGGACAAATCTTGGCATGATAGACACATAAAGAAGAAAATATTTAAGGAAGGATATCTAGTTCTCCTCTATGATAGTAGGTATCTACAACACCCTGGGAAGTTCAAAATGCATTGGTTAGGGCCTTATCAGGTAGAGGCTATCACAAATGGAGGTGTTGTGCAACTGAAATATCTTGCAAGAAAGAATCTCAAAGGACTAGTGAACGACAGTCGACTAAAACTATATCAAGAAAGTTGACCTAACAACCTGAGGTAAAAAAATAAAGAGGATGTATGATTGTACATATTGTATATAGAAAATGTTAGAATAAAAAGACAAAAATCCATAAAAAGAAGAAAGGTAAAAAAAAGACAAAAAAATAGGAGAACATTAGAGGTTTTGATGTAATAGAATGGTTAGCATTAACAAGTGCATTATAGACAAACCAGTGTTGAAAAAAATGCGCGCTGAGAAATAGTTGACATGTATTAAAATTGGATCACACAGGAAAAAGAGAAAAAGTGAAAACTGTCAGTGCGGAACAACTGTGATTTCGTCATCCCACTATAAAGTCGAAAAAAGGGGGGAAATGTGGTCATTTCCATTTTTTCACTAAGGAGAAGAATGAAGAGAGAGAGTTGAGCACGAGAGGGTGTGAAGTGATAACAACAAGTGTATATTTGTGGTTAGTAGTTCAAATTTCAACAGGATGTCGCCACTAAGAGTCGGAGCACCGAGTAGGGTCGGTCGAAACATGAGAAATAGTGTTTGGGTGACACAAATAGGGATGCAAGAGATGCCTACAATCGTGAATGTGGATGAGATTCACATGCCGGAGTATGAGCCTACTACCATGCATGAAGAGGAGGAACATGCGTGCAACAACTGCGTTGCGGATAAACTAGTGTTGAAAAAAATGCGCGCTGAGAAATAGTTGACATGTATAAAATTGGATCACACAGGAAAAAGAGAAAAAAGTGAAAACTGTCAGTGCGAAACAACTGTCATTTCGTCGTCCCCCTATAAAGTCGAAAAAAGGGGGGAAATGTGGCCATTTACATTTTTTCACTAAGGATAAGAATGAAGAGTGAGAGTTGAGTGTGAGAGGGTGTGAAGTGATAACAAAAAGTGGATATTTGTGGTTAGTAGTTTGAATTTCAGCAGGATGTCGCCATCGAGGGTTAGAGCGCCGAGCAGGGTCAGTTGAAGCATGAGAAATAGTGTTAGGGTGACACAAACAGGTATGCGAGAGATGCCCACAGTCATGGATGTGGATGATATTCACATGCTGGAGTATGGGCCTACTACCACACATGTGGAGGAGGAACAAAACCCATCACAGGAGGCCGGGTATCTAGAGGGGGATGCAGAGAGAACAAAATCCAATGCATCCAAGGGAAAAGGGATGAAACAGGATGAACATGCCATTGATTTAGCACAACAGGGCCTAGAGTGAGAAGCATAGCATGAAACAGAGTGCCATGGCATACTAGAGGTCGAGGTGTCATCCCCGCAAGGGAAGAATAAGGCACGAGATGAGAGCAGTGTGCAAGGAATATCACGCACATAGGAAGAATTGGAAATCATGATGCCAAATATCCCTGAGGGAGTGAAGGCTGAAGATGAGATGGTGGGAGGAGTAGATACCATCAAATAATCTGATCATGATGTAAAATACGCAGTCAAATTCCCATATTTGGTGCCACATAATTATTTGGATAGCAGGGGAGAAGGCCCATCAAGCGTGCCATTGTTGGAGCTTATGCAGTGGATCTTGGGGCTCTACAAAATGGGAATAATGAATTACTGGATATACCACACTTCGAGCATGGTAAACAAATCAATGGATGTGTGAAGAAACTCCTAGCAAGGTTGCATGGATGAATTCTATGGATGGATAGGCCGATGCCTATTAACATTGATTTGATCGCAGAAATCATGAGGCTACTCATAGATGGGGAGAAGCCAAAGAAGTACTTAGAGGACAAAATGAAAGAAAAATCCATCTCCGAAGAAATCAAGGATAAGTATGGCGCAGAGAGAGGTAACAAGGGAATCAGGATCAATGATATCAACGATCCTGCAATGATATTTGTGAAAAGGATGTCAGGTTGAAAATTAATGTGCAAGTTTAGAAAGGAAGACATACCAACAGGAGTGGTAGAAGTACTGAAAGGAGTGGTAGCAGCTGTAGCAGAGTGCGCGAAGGGGAGATCGATGAGCTGGGCCCCTTATCTACTTAACTCATTTTTGGAGGATTGCAAGGACATGCAGGATTGGAGCTCTGAGTTCCACTACTCGTGGTTACTTATACTCATTACATTGGTAGGATGGGAAGAACCAACATACAGTTTGTTCCTATAGAGGATAGGAAAGTGTGGCGCATCCCGCTACACATCGCTTCGAAGCACAACAAAACCAAAGGAAAATAAAATAAACAACAATGTATTCACTATGTACTTGATGAAGATCCAGAACATGTTGGCAGACACATGGAGGATTTCCCGAGAAACTATCTAGGAGTTTGGACATATAGCAAATTTCCAAGCATCGTGCCATAGCATGTGGCTATAGGAAAAGAGGGATCGAACCAAGGAGTGGCTACAATTGAGTTACTGCATGATGACACAAGACATCCAGATGGAGATCAATGAGTGGCCCAAGGAGTGGAAAGTTCCAATGATCCAAAAAGCAACGCCAACAGTAAAACTCAAACACAGGGTAGAGCAATCCCCACACAGCATACAAGAAGAAATGGCACTAGTAAGAAGAATAAGACGACATAAGGTCTAGTGGGGACAAGAAACCCCATTCAAAATAAAATAAAGACACAAAATAAATCACAACATGGTTCTATAAGGAACCCACCACGCATAGCACAAGAACCAAGGGAAACAACAGAGCATGTGAGCGCAGAAGGAATAAGAACAAAGACATAGGAGAAGTGTGTGGAGGAAGAAATTGGGCAGGATGTAGACATGGATACACATATTCCAGAGGCATTTGAACCATCAGATGCCCAAAAGAAGTGAACAGGGGAGAAATAAAGTGGCTCCAGAAAGAAGGCGAAGGCCCACAAAACCCCAATGAAAACATCACTGACAACAGATGATGTGGAGCTGATAGCCACCATAATCGAAGATCAATTGTCAGAAGTATCAAAGAATGTCGAGAATCATAAGGTGTCGATTTTGGAGCAGATAAAAGAAGTGAAAATTGCATTGGAGCAGTTGAAGATCAGGGCAAAGAAACAATAGAAAGGTAAACCAATGTAGACTAGATAAGGAACACCTGCTGGAGAGACAATGCAGATCATGATGCGGGGGAGTGTAAACTGCATCATAAGACCTAAGATGCTATTTGTTGATGAGGAGACATCACAAAAGCCCTTAAAAGGAATTGAGACATTGGACTTGGCTTTTCCCAAGATTCCAACAAAGGCGCTGTATAAATTACAGGCTAGCATCGCGCAGGAGATTCAGTCCAGGGTAAGGTCTGATGCGAAAAACTTACAACTGGCGTAGGAAGAAAACACCCCACTTAAGGAGGCAGTTAACCAAGAAGACCAAGTGAGGAAGATAGCACAACAAAAATTGGACGAGATGGAGAAACAGATAAATGTATTATTTCAAGCCATCTCAGACAACGAAGAATCAGAGGGAGCATATTAATAAGAGAAGATAAGGAAAATAGTGCAGGATATGGAGCAGTATAAGGAATAGATCAAGGAGTTGGAGGAGCATGCAGTACCTACTACTCCTCCAGAAGTCATAGCGCAAAGAGAGAAGGATGCAACAACATCTGCATAGAACATCACACAAAATATACATAGAATGACAGAGTTGTGGGAAAAGAGCACCCAACTGTAGAAACAACTCTTAGAAGATGAAAGCCTACAAGAGCTTCATGGGAAGGAAGACAAATTGCATGCAACAATGGAATATGTAAAGAAGCGACAGAAGACAATATCACTACCATGGAAGATCAAGACGACTACAGAGATGAAGAGCCTACATGCAGAGGAAAAAGCGATGCAGGTGTAGAAGATGGCAGGACATGATCAATTGGAGCCCTTACAGGAGAAGGAAGAGAAGCTGGTCGTGGAGATTAACGTAGTGAAATTGAGCATAGAGAAGATAGGATTGGAGGGGGGAGAGATATTAATACCTCCAGTCACCATGTAGGTGGTAGAGGCCATGACAAAGAAGAGAAACCAAGCTCAGGAGTAATTCTAGTGGATAACAAAGATGTATGAAGCACTAGCATAGGCAGTGAAATATGTTGGAGTCTGTGAGTGACTCGAGATGAGTCACAATGCCAGTGTTGGGGGTCGTTTTCCTGTGCCAACAACTAGTGTCAGCTGATGCTGAACAAATCATTGAAGAGGCGATCTCAATAGTAGTGAGAAACATGTGGTCCCCATAGTACTCTACATTCAAAGGACTTGGTACCACCCCAGGAGTAAAAGATCTGAGGTATCCACTAGTAAATGAAGAGATCATATTGACAGGAGAAAATTGTTGTCAATCTCATAGAACCAAGTGCACCCCAACAGTAAATTATAATCTAGAGGGGCATTGATCACCTCCACCTCAATAGAGACAGTCTTACCACCTAAATCGTTGGGTAATGTAGTGATTATACCATGAGGTGTGAATGTGTGTCCATCAAAACAATTCAACTTGGTGTTAGATGGGTCAATATTTGGAGAGCCAAGAGCTTTCCAACATAAAATGGACATAATTAAAGTAGAGGCACCTTTATCGAAAATGGTACAAAATATTTTTCTTTCATCCACTCTCAAGTGAATTCGAAAGGAAATTTGGTGGGAGATACTATTACAAGTGTGGTCCAAGTGAACTGCGATTAAACTATACTTCGAGGTATCAACCCCACCTATTTATTATAACAATGCTTTTTGTTGCATGGGGAATATTTAGAGGACTTCTAAAGTAGACATGGCACATGGTGTCTGGGCCAGGTCTTACATAATATTATATTTGTGGGTGGCTCGTGTATTCAAATTATGCATCGTGCATTGAAGAAAAAAATTGGGTGGGAGAAGCAATGTATCGAAGGATATATTCTCTATCTGTAAAGGAGCACCAAGCTAGGAAGAGGATGTTGGCTCCTGATTCACAAGACCTACCTCGAGAGTATCAAAGTTGTGTGCTCAATTTTGTAAAGAAACCATTTGATCACACATCATAATGTTGGCATATGAGGATGACCAATCAAATTGAGGAGTACCTGCCATGCCCAATTGTGTAGGGGCAGGATTTGACACAGCCAATTGTTGTGGTTGGGGGAGAAACAAATGGGTCAAGAAAACATGATTTTGGGGAGCCTTCTGTTGGGAAACGTAGCATTGAATCTCATTCATCTTGGGACACTGGTGAGTATGATGGTCTTCCCCAAAAATATTGTAGGGAAACCTATTATTTTTATTCTATTTCATGCCTCCCCTAGTATAGTTTTGGGCTTGAGGGGATCCACATTCATTGTTAGAATTTTTATTTTTATTCTTCTTCTTCCCCCCAGGTTGCTAAGGATTTTTCAGTTGCATGGATTGCACTGAATTCACCTCAGAGGGTTGAATGAGAGTTTTAGTAGTTTGGGTGGTGGGCATAGTAGCTGGTGGGTTTGATGAGATGTTCATGCTACCTAAATTTCCAACTAATTGACCCACATATGTATTGGAAATAGAACCAACCACACCATCGACATGGGGTCTTAGGTTCGGCCTTTGAGAATCCATTGACAACCTCATAGTATGAATTATGATATCATAGAGTGTTCCAAACTAAGAATAGATCAAGTCTAAATGTTGAGCACATAATATAGCTTTCTCCTCAAAATCCTCCCCTACCATAGAAACGTCCTTGGTGATAGGTAGCAAGAGGTATTTGGTGAACCACTTCATGAGGAGTTGGTCAAGAATTGTGGCTTTGATCATTCTATGCCTTCGTCTCCACTCATGAATTTGATCATAAATGTGAGTGGATGTATATTGATGCAGAGATTCCAATAAATATGTCCCGATCATGTACCTAATGGTTAATTGGAAGTGCATAAAAAAATCCATGGCCAAGTTATTGAAGCTAGAAAAGAAAGTGCCTTAATTTCTATATGCCATTTTGTGGCATCTCCAATTAGGGATATTTAGAAAAGATGTAGTCTAACATTGTCATCCATCAAAGATTTGTATGAATACCACAAGTGATAGGTGATGATATGTGTAGACATGTGTTCTCCTGGATTTCCATCAAACTTTGGTATGTCAGATGGTAGGTTGGTAGGTATGTCCAAACATAGAGGATCATGGAGAATGGGTTCATTTGTCAAATGAGACAAATCCAACAAGTATAATGTCGCTAAGAAATGAAACAAAGTGTTGGAAAAGGAATATTGGGTGTATGAATAAGCATACCATGACCCAGATGGACCATGAGGTCCCCCCATGTTCGTGTTTCTAGATGTTCCAAAAGAGTTAGTGCCCCCATGTATGGAAGCATTCCTTGGAGCGTGGATGCTCCCGAGGCCAAACATAACCTCAACAAGATTTCCTTTGGGGATAAAAAGACTCCTAGACATATTGTCGCTTATAGGACCAAACATTCCCCCAAAAGGATTACCTCTAGGAATAGACATGAATCCTAAAGGAAAACTACTTCCCTGACCAAAACTATCCCTAGAAAAGTAACCTCTAGGACCAGAAGTTTGGATAAGAGGATAACCACCCCACAAAAATAATTCCCCCCAGAAACAATGGTATAAATAGAATACCCACTACTCCCTAGACCATAATTTCCCTCATGAATAGAGGTAAATTTGAAAGGAATATAGATTCCAGGGATCGGTGTAGTACCCCATGGAATGTTAAATCCCCGAGAAACATTATTACTTCCAACTTGGCCAGGAGCAACCCAAATCGTCTAGATACATTCCATCCAAATGGAAAAACAACATTTGACATCACCAAGATGCCTATAGGGATACTAGAGGTGGACGACGTTCCACTCCCAACATTGAAAACAAGGCTAGCCCCCCCACTAGATGGATATATAGGTGCATAAATTACAACAAATGGGATGGGAGTGCTAATGCTAGGTATACTCATGGAAGAAAAAGAAGACACAATCGACATCCCCCAGATGGAGACACCTAATGAAATAGGAATATAAGGTGTAGGTCCAATGGAATTAAGGGAAAACAAGGTGGACATCACTGGGGTGCCCCCTGTAATGCTCATTGATGGGATTGAAGGCTTAGACACACTGGACGAAACATGCGAGCCCAACGTGGTGTGAGGATAATTAAGAAAGGAAAATGTCTCACTGAAGATCTCCCTAACTTGGAAAAGTATGAGGTCATTAGGACTAGTGAAAGGAAGGTTAAAATGAGGTGGAGGACTTTTGTCGACCACTTTAACTTCAAAGGTATCACTCTCCTTAGACCTTCTGTTTGATTCTATGAACTCTTTGTCACTGACTGCTCATCACTTAAGATGTGGTTGCTCCTCCGTTATAGGCACAAGTCCTCGTTGTCGATGGGACCAACGAAGTGGTTTTTCATCCACAGTAAAAAAAATGTGTTATAACCAAAATATGAATTAATCCTATGGACAACGTAGACTTGGAACCAAAGAGTAGACCCCTAACAAATCTAGGCTATCAACAAGAAAAACCAATGGATCAAGGAAACTTTTGAAAAACCAACCCTCTGAGGGATATCAAGTCCCCATAAGATTGGATAGCGAAGGTGTGAGGAAAAATTATTATAAACCACACGTAACAACCTTGACTAGCGAAAATACCCTTTATTAAGGTAGTCACCATCTGAGGGAACTGAAACAAGGATCAAATGTTTTCCCTACGTATCGTAGGAACTTCCCACCTACAGTCACCTCTATAGATACCTAGGAAAAGTCATTATGGCTACCACCACACAATTGGAGACCAAGCGAATAGTCAAAGGTATAAACACACGTATGGGAAGGGAAACTAAGCTCGAAACCTCAATAAGCATTACCTCTCAGGGAGGCATGGCACTTTTGAGACCTCCATACACATAGTAGTCGAAGCAGTCTAGCAAACACCAAGACAAGCATAGAGGGGATATCACTCTATTTGCCCCAATGTGACCTCGTGATTGAATTCTATGTTAGAGGAGCTTCTTGACACACTCATTGTGATAATGGATTTAAAAACTTTTTAATGACTTCTAGGTTTTGATTATGTGGCCTTGGATATTAATTATCCAATCCTACACCAAGGCCCTAATCCTATCTTTGTTGTTTTTCTACCAAGAAAAATAGTCTAATTAATTTTATATTACTTGTTCTTTTTCTTATGGTTATTGATTAGGAAAGGGAACAAATGAAACTTCAATGATGTTTTTGTCTCTTTACCAATCCAACGAAGAGAAAATATTCTTGCAAAATATGCAACTTTTTCTTTTGATGAACTCTAACTAATGAAGGGAAGATAATCTTTTCCTTTTCAATTTTAGAAATCAACAAGACAACCTCACAATCATGCAACAACCATGCAAGGAAACCCAAATAAATGAACAAGATCCTTGAATGCAAAACACACCAATGCAATCTCTTTCAAAACACCAAAAATATTTTCCCTAGAATGTTTTGTTTTTCATTTGTTTGGAAATACAATTTTCTTCTAATTTAAGAAAATGATTATGCACATCAAAACAACAAACAACGAGAAAAGGGATATGTGATATTGGTAGTGATTCCCCCTAACACACTCTAATGTTTACACTGGATTAAAAAAACCCAAAAATTGAGAGAAATACCTAGCAATAGAATACATTTCGACAAACACAAATTGGATGCAAAAGGGACAAAGACACACTACCAGATCTGAAATGATCTATTGGGGATGCTACCCAAATATCCACTCACTAGGAAGTGAGCTCACTCAAGAAAACCAACCCAACCAAAACACTCAAGAAGACTCAAATTTAATTCATACTCAAATAGAAATGAAGTGGCTCACACAGGGAGAAGATCTATTCTATCAGACCCCTAACATGCTTACAAGACCAGGAAAAGTTCAAATTTGATCAGGGAAAATTAAAAAAAAATGAAAAGAAGTCACCTACAAGGGAAGTTGCAACCTAGAAGGTATGAAACTAACGACCATTTTTAGGTGGTCGTGGCCCAACAATCATGCAACCCATGATTGGTTGCTTTGGTTTGGACCAACCAATTGCGACCATGTTCAAAATTCAGGAACAAGGCCCAAATCTGGCCCAATTCTGACAGATCTGACAAATCTAGTCTTTGAGAGAGTGGCAAGGAAGATTACAAGTCTATAGACACATGTTTTTGAGGTAAAGAAAAAGGGAAACAAAACTAAGGAAGAATAAAAGATCCTTCCCCACTGGAGTTGTCAGTTCTATTACAAATAAATATCACCAATGGATAAGCAATGATAGATAGCAGGATAGACCACTATACAATTCTCGCTAGATCTACTAGATAATTTCCTATTTAAGAAAGAAGATAGAATGACATACCTCTTAGATCGACGGTTGTCCTTACATATCTTGGTTGTTGCAGCTCCAAAGATCTAGCTCTAGCTCCCGCAACCTGCTTCTTTCACACAAAAGACAACAAATAACAATACTCAAACCTCCTTTAGCTTTAGGAAAATTCAAATCTAGCCTAGATATAATCCGATCTACTCAAGGAAATATCATATCTACCACAAACAAGTATTAAACATTGAATACATATGCATTGAAAGGGTAAAACCATATAGATATATATATTAATCAAGTAGAGAATGAATACATCAACATGTCTTACCTTGAATCTTGATGCATTC